>WWET01002578.1:34474-65566 GCA_011038615.1 Limnodynastes dumerilii | reverse complement strand
AGGTGAGGGAGAAGAGCGGAGACACACGATGGTGGAGAGTCAACGATGAGCAGGAGGAGGAGAGACGGTGCCCGGTGTCAGGAGTGCACGTCCTGATACCGCAATGAGTACAAACTGACGCACGTTTCGCACAAGGCTTGATCACAGCTACCATTAGGTCAGGTAAGGGACAACTACGGACCCGGAAGGGTGAAGTATCGCCGTGAGGCGATTAGTTGGGGAGATAGGGTCAGTGGGTTTTGGTGTTAGTGCAGTATAGAGCGGAGACTGTATGTCTTTACATTGAGTCTCCTTATCACTCTCTAAATTCTCTGCACTTTCACCTACACCACTGTTATCATTTACTTATCGTTACTGTATCAACCTAGTGACGGTGCCATTTTTTCTATATTTTTTTATATGTTCGCCTGCCATAAAATTCTTTTAATTATTTAATAATAAATGTTAAGTTTTATTTTTTTGCTTTTTCTTATATTACATGATTTAATTGCCTCTCCTTTCATTAGGAAACACTCTGGTTGATTATATCGCATGAACTTGTCCTTCTTTTTGTTTCCTATCTCATGTTACCCTGGGTTCCTAGCTTTAATTATTTTTTCTTTGTTATCTATATCAAAGAGGTGGTATTTTACCACCTCTGCTGTCTATATTTACCTTGTTTTCTGGCTTAGTTATATATACCCTTCCAGGGGAAAAATGTGGTCTGCATAATATTATAAGTATATATACTATTATTTTTTTGTGAGACCACTATCTCCCACTGGTACTGCATATTAAGGAATCTATCTTTATTTATGCATATGTGCAATATTTAGTAGATATTTTTAGCCAGATATTTTGTATCTTATCGCCCTAGAGCATTTTTCAATTATTATTGGGTACCTAGTGCACCGTGTTCCCCCCAGACTCACTTTTCTTTCCATCCCTTCCCCTTTCCATAATTTATACAAATTATTTGAGTCACCCCAGGTTGCACCCTCTGCTATAATAGTGCAGAGGTCAGTATCCTTTCTTAATTGGCTCCTGGCCTCTCTCTCTTTTATTGTGCGGTAGGTATTTTTCTGGTTTCTCCCCTCCCCCATTCCCTTATTTTTTTCCCTATATTTATTGTTTATAAAGATGACCAGATCCATATATTTTATTTTGAGTAAAGTACAGGATTTTATAAAAATTTAAGTTATGTATTGTCAAGCAAAAGGTTGTGTCCTATGTATACATACTAGCTATCACTGTGTGCAGTAACTCAGCTTCTGGCTGAAAATGTATCCTTCTGCATACCCTAGCAAGTTCTAAATGACTACACCAGCTCCACTGCATATGGCCAATGGCACAGGAAGATTTTCATATAGTCACAATTCTCTATAGCAGTAGTATAATAGTAGATTATCAATAATTACCTTACCATAATGGTGTAGTCATCCTGGGTACCACTTATACTGTAGGTTCCTACTTCATAGAGATACTCCAAAATCTTAACATGCAGCTTTAACACAGTTGATTACCCTAAGTCAGGAAAATTGCCCACACAGAGCACTTCCAAAATCTTTCAGACTGCGTATATGCAATCTACGTTGCAACAAGTAACATAGATGTTGCAACAAAATTACTGCGCATGCACAGTAGCTTATATCGGAAAACTGCATACGGCCCTTAATTTAAAGCTTCTTCTTAAGTCTGAATCAGGTCCATTGTGCCAGCCTTAACTGTCCTGTACCAGACTTTATTTATGTCCACCTACCTATTATTTAATGAGTCTTATACTATATTCA
This sequence comes from Limnodynastes dumerilii, assembly GCA_011038615.1. Taxonomy (NCBI): domain Eukaryota; kingdom Metazoa; phylum Chordata; class Amphibia; order Anura; family Limnodynastidae; genus Limnodynastes; species Limnodynastes dumerilii. The sequence continues at coordinate 63,797 of WWET01002578.1, read as the reverse complement.
GACTTTACGCTGGTCAGCCAAGATCATTGGCAACACCATCACTAATGGACTAAAAACAAAGTTCTAGCTGTTACAGTCTGCCAGGAAGGTTCTCACTGGGGCGCGGAGTCTGTACCAGGACCAGGTTTTCACTAGAGCCTCTGATGGTGAGGATAGTCTGGGCTGCTGGTAATGGCCCTCAATGGGAACCGCAGCGTAGGTACTAAGGCAGGAACCCAAGCAGAAACTGGAACCCTTGCACACAACAGCACTGGGATGGTCATGCAGGCTGGAACCCTCATACACAGAAGTACTAGCGGGTAACACACAAACAGGAACCCAGGTACACAGAGGTACTGACAAGCAGCACAATAACTGGAACCCTTGTACAAAAGGTAATGTCTGGTAAGGCACATACTGGAACCCTTGCACACAGAAATCCTGATAGGTAGTAGACAGACAAAGATCCTTGTACACAAGAAAAGAAGGCAGGGTAGTAACCAACCAAGTATCAGGAAGATACAACAGAGGACAGGGCTGCGGGTAGATGACAACACCTGGCAAACAACAGGTCCCAGGATGGGACTAGGTAGAGAAGTGCCGATAGTTGGAACACAGCACTCCGGGAGGCAGAGTTCGATGGAACTGACTCTAACTATGAACTCACACTGAGAGGTGAAATACACAGCGGATACACACTGGAGATGACACACAGAGTGGAAATAAACACACTCAACAATACACACTGGAGGATGAAACGCACAGTGGTAATAATAAGCTGGCGGTACGTACACACAGGTGAGATGGTAAACACCGAGTGGCAATGGTAAACAGAAGGAGTACAACAGGCGGATGCAAATGGAAACATTCACCCGGCAGGACGGACAGTGTGAGATGACAAACACACACGCGCCACTCGAGAGCGGGAGAGAGACCGGAACCTGACCAGGGCCGAAGCCGCCAACGCAGCAAGCTACCCGCGCCACTCGCCTCACACAGAGACAGGGGCCGACAGACAATGAGCAGAGGGTATCAGGAAAGCAAGGGGGGTAACACCAGGAACAGGAAGGATGCAGGAGACAAATAAATCAAACAGCAGAATACGCTCAGACAGCAGGCAAAACGCAGAAAACTCAGACACTATAACTGACAATCAAATCTCCTGGCAAAAGTCTATTTAAGGTTCACTCCCCCAATCAGCTGCGGCAGAGAGACACACCTCCAGAGATTGATTACCCCACAGCTGGGAGAGACACATAACCCAGCAGAATCCTTACACACTGCTAGTATTACTCCTACAGCGTGTAACACTAGCTTTGTTTTGTGAGGACAACTATAACAGCTGTTATAGCTGCATTTCAGAGATTCCAATTCCATTTCCAAAATGCTCCATAGCCTTGATGATTTTGTGGTCTCGTGGGTCCATATGAATATTATTTTGCTATTTTGAACTGTAAGCTTAAGACTACACATAATTTTTTAATTAATGTATTATTTTTATATAGTATATGTACCCCACCATGCTCTTGACTCCCCTAATCTCCCATCTTAATTACTTTTGGAAATTTCTTATTCAACTGTTTCTCGTTCATTCACAGTTATTCCTCTGATGAAATACTATATTGGATGAAACGCGTCAGTATGTGTTATTTTACATCCCAATCTAAGGTACCTTAACGATACCAGCCACCAAGTTCATGTTTATCTAGGAAACAAGGATTCAGTGACATTTGCCCGGTTGGAGGCTTCAATGTATTGTCTCAGTGACACATCACCTGCTGCATGAGAGATTGAGCAAAGGAGAAAGGGGGCGGAGGTCGATCAGCCCAACCGTCGGGTGCACGGACGAACCATCTCCATACCACCGTACAACTGATTGGGAACTGTGCTCCAAGGGAGAGAAAGAGAAAAGGGGTAGACACTTTTAACCCTGCAGCTTGAAATATCAAACAACTATCTCCGGACACCAGGCTCCTTCACATAAGATCATTCCTATTATCAATTGGATGTGTGCCATTATTAGCTGCTTAGTTACCTGCAACTTTGTTGCCCAAGTACTTTATACAAACGGTGGTTTATCCCATCAAAAGTAGAGTGGATTGTGTAATAATTAATTGGATTCTAAAGACTCTACTATCCATATGGGCAAGTACAATATTAAGTTGGAATTCAACTATTTTTAGAATCCACAAAAGTATTAATCCTGGATATGCTTTGTAAAAACTGACCTGTTAGTAGGGTGAAAGACTGCTTACTGGGTCTAGGTATTGATTATATTTATATAGATGAATTGTTAGATTGGTCATATCTATTGTGATTATTCTAATCTATTTATTGTTCATTGATTTTATTTATATATCTGGTACAAGATTTGTTTTATTTAATAAAAATTTTGTTGATTATTTGGAAGGTTTTTCTATATATATATTTTTTATTTATGTACATTTTAATTAATATTAGTGGATAATATCACACATGACAGCGCTGGTTATTTTTTCTTTTTTTGTTTATCTTTAATAAGGGTCAACAACCCTTAACCTAGCAGCGTCGAGTGTGATTGTATATCCTATTGAAAAGGTTCATCCCTAGCACAAATAAATTGGTTTGTGTTTTCTTGATACCTGTTTCTCATATACACTGCATAGGAACTTGAAAATTTCTTCAGTAGTAGATCCTTCCTGACCATGAATACTACAAATTCCTGAACGGAACTGCTGATTGCCACCCTTGGCACTTAATTATCATGTCTTTCTGGCAAGGATAGGTATGCGGAAACCATGTGCCACTCCCTGTACGGATCTCCTAGCCTACAGAACTGAGATCCGTACATTAGGAGATCCATAGCGTAACATCTGGTGCACGCATGCAAAGATATTACTTTTTAGGGGACTTACACAAGAGGCTTGCATAAGTTCCCTAACGTTACTAAATGAGGATCAGGCCCTTTGTAATCAAAGGTTAGCTAAACGCAGTAGAGATAAATATAACTGTTGCACAAGGAATCACTTTGCTTTTACATCATCATAATGGGCTATGGAAAGCACCTGAAATGGTACATCTCTTTTTATTTATTTATTTTTTTCACCTAAAATGGAGCTTACAGAAATAAGTATATACATCTGAGCTGCCTTGTGTAATGGATGGCATGACACTAATTTATGATCAGATCTCATCCTAGTTTGAATCATTTCTATGATATTTATGCCTGCTGGTATTGCTTGGTTGGAGTTTCTAAGCATTGTGTCACAAAATAAATGACATTCAACACACAATTTATTGTCTGGAGAGGAAATAGATTTTTTCATTAGGAAACACAGAAATAGAGAAGAAAGATGGAGCTCCAGGGGGCCAAATAATAGTTCCCCTCTCACCTCTATTAGATGACTTTTATAGGTCTCTGAGGTGTGATTGCATTGAGCACAAATGTCTTTTAATAATGATTAATGCCATATTGGATTTATTCTCAGGAAAAACACACTTTGAAAAACATCCTGTGTGGTGTATATTGCAACAGCTGTGACTGGATACAGGAAAATCTGTGTATTTAATTGCCTCATCTCTCTGATGTAAAGGTCTTAAAATTAGTCTGCGTTTTATGCTAATATATATACCGTTTTTAGAGAAAATTTAAATAAAAGTTGTCTTAAGTAAGTTCCTGAGACACCTTTGTAACATGATATAACCCAGACTCAAACCATTAACCCATGCATTTATTTTTCACAACAATCAATATTAACAATCGACTTATTACTCAACGCCCCCCCCCTCCCCCCGGAAAATGTCAAGGGGGCGCCCAGGATCGCGGACAGGGGGAGGCAGCGGGGACCTTTGTAAGCAGTCCTGTGTGCCCAGGACCGCTTGCAAGGGTCCCCGTTGACTCCCTCTGTCCGCAGTCCTGGGCGCCCATCTATCTTGGATGTATGTATATATGTATATTTGGATTAAAACCCAGAACAACTCACCTAACGGCTGTTGTTTTTCTTTGAGTGCCAGTCCTCTTGTTTGTGTATTTAGCGGTCTCTCCATGAGTGCATCTGCTGACGGGGCACCAAAGCACGTTGCGGTTTGTTTTTTTCTTGTTGCAGTGGAGTGCCAACCATCAGACTGTATATATATATTTATATATATAAATATATAGTATATATTAGGCTTTGGCATGACACACTATACACAGTATAGTACTGTATGCCATTCCCAGACCCATATTATATCCCAGTTATATATTATATTATAGTATGTGCAATACCCAGACCCATAATAAATCCTATTAAATAATAGTATGTGCCATTCTCAGACCCATAATATATCCCCTTATATTATCGTCTGTTCCATTCCATATATATATATATATATATATATTACAGCTCTGTGGTGGAATTCCTCCTACCTACTTGTGAAGCCATGATCATGAAGCCACGTCCCTTTACCAACACCAATGAAGTCACGCCTCCTTTTTGGATTTTCCTTTTTTACAAAAAAAGTATTCATTATGGAGGTTTCTGGGCTAGCAGACCCCCCCATCCCCCCATCCCCCCATCCTGTTTGTGCCACTGCTACACATGTTCATTTCCAACTGACAGTCGATTTAGTTTATAAGTCTGCATCCAACCTCCTGTATCTGATTAATTGACTTTATTCAGGATTTTATTGGGACTGGATATAGTTCTATTGACTATTTTCAATCTTCTGAGTTCCTAAATAACATTTTATTTCTGCAAAATTTATATCATAATGTGGATTAAATTGTGGATCAACGAGTATCTGATTTTTCTTTTTATTTATTTTTTTAGTTTTAAACAAACATTTGGAATGTTATCTATCTGTAAAAATACAAGTTTAGATGAGGAAATATTAACAAGAAAGTCACATAATATAATTTTTACTAATCTTGCTTTGGATATAAGACTACCCGGGTGACAGCTGCTAGCTGTAAATCTTGCAGATTTAATTTAAGCACCAAGTTATATTTCATTTTTGTCTATATTGCAAAAAGATGAAGAATCTCAAAGAAGCTGAGCATATTGCTAGCATATTTATAGATGCATATACAGTCACTTCTCAGTTCCGGACCTTTCTCACAGAAAATAAGTTAAGATGATTACACACTTGTCCGATCCTCTTCAGATCCAACTCCTGTCCACACTGTTTACACACTCCTACAGCATTGATACACACTTGTCCAATTTTACAGCAGACCTCCAACCTGCATCTGCTGAAAGGGTCCTGTCAGCGCACACACCTGACTGTCACCTGCACACAAAGGCAGCGCCCAGAATCAGCAGAAGAATGTAAGAATTCGACAAAGCAGTCGCTGGAGCATACACACTTGTAAATTGGTTGGGTGATTGGCAATAATATTGCCTGATTTTTACACAGGTTCAAAAATCCTTTGACTCAACTATTTGACTAGGATTGGATGTTAAGCTAGGGGCACACTAGAGGTTTTTCTCAAGATGCTAAATTTTTTTAATGTTTTTTTACAAAAGATTTAAAGTCTTGATCACCACCACATCATTGCTATTTGAATGTGTGAATCAGGGCTCACCATGTCATAGCCCTGCCTGTAATGAAGAAGATATTTGGACTTTAAAACCAATCAGGACTGCCCATCAGAAGAGGGAGCAGAACATGAAGTAGTATTATGCAGTGAGAGAAGGAATGGATAGCAGCATAAAAGAGATGGTGGTGTCAGCCAATTGTAAGGGTCAGACTTAGGTGAGATTGGTAAATTGGGGGAAGGGGGGGAGACTCCCCTCAGCTGTAATCTATTGCCGTAAACTATCCCTGCGCATGCTGCCCCTTCCACATAACATGTTGTAATGTCAACAAGGCTGATAATCCACAATACCAGGACATAGGAATGCCTGAAGAACCAGACTGTCTTCCGCGGTGCAAAGCAACTCAATTCTGTAATTAAACAGACAAAACCATCAATGGGGAGCTGCCTCAATCACACAGAAAGAAGACAAATTAAGCAACATAACTAAGAAACCAACAGGTGAACACAGAGCAAATAACAACTCTGGACATTACAGCATGTGGAGTGACTAAGGGCCTGATCCAGACTTAAAAGCCGATCTGCGCAAGGCGCCAGGCAGATATTGAGTGTCCCCAAGCGTTACTACGCTGCAGTTAGTACAGGTAGGCGGGGGGAGGGTAATGAGCCTGGGAGGGCGGCGTTATTGTGCTAATCAGGCCCTACAGTGATGCTGTAGTCCAAATGTGGAGGTGAAAAACCCCCTGTAAATTCCTTGCATCTTTTTAATGCCTGCTCAATTGTTGACAAGGAAAAAATAAGAGGAAAAAGCCTTCCATGCTCCGCACAAATGAGGCATGCCAGGCAACAAGGGGCTCTCTTCTAGGACTAGTGCAAATCTAACTATTAGAGGCATTCAATCAAATGTATTTCTTAAAAGAGGTGTATTTCCAATGCCCCAGGTGTAGCATAACTGCACCAGGCGCCCCTGCAGGGCTGCAGACATTGCCACACCAAATGTAGCTAAAAAATGTAGTGGATTAGGGGAGGGCCTTATAGCTGTCATGAGCCACCCAAGGAAGGGCTTATATAAGGGCAAACAGTATGACATGGGATTTTGTCTTTCAGGAGGAGTTGCGAGAGCCCATGCTCACCCTTTCAGTGCCTTGGAGATCTGGAAGCCTCTAGTAATGTCCAGGAAACCCTCCAGTTTAAGGGAAAGGAAATGCCAGCCAGCGTAGTGACTGCACTTGCCCTGGATTTCCCAGCTACATACTCTTGCCATATGAACCCCTCCAACCAGTCACAACAAAGGGATTCACTGTACAACTGCTCACCAGCAATGCGAACCCAGGAAGACTACGCATTCTCATACAGACGCAGGGTACCCGAAGTGAATGAACACCTTACTTACCTCACTACTGAGCCCTTAAAAACACATTATGCTTGAGGCAACGTATAACAAGATAATGCAACAGCCGGACTGCCATGAGATAGGAGGCATTCAAGTTGTTCACTGCCTGCATGACACCCAGATTGTCACAGAGGAATACAACATCCCAATCATGGAACCAAGGCACCCACAGGTCTTCATCACCATAATGTAGAATAACTCCAACAACAGCATATGTGCAGTATGGTCAGATGCCACCCACCCCCACAGCCCCATCTACAGCGTACTATTAAAGTTTTTACTCAATGGAATAACCCAGCAAGTGAAATTCCACAGCCATAAAAGCTACTGTAAGTGCCGAAATGCCATCTTATCTGTATTCAAAGCTTCAGCACCCTTATCTTGCATACTCTCCACCGAGAACAAAAGATGTTAATATACAGGGAAAACAGAAAGCGCCACCAAGAGGAACTTGTCAAGGTAGAGTACAACAACTCCAGTCACCCTTACCTTCAGAAATGCACCAATCGAGAAATCTGCTAAACAATGTGAAGTAAGCAAACAAACGTGCACATCCCATGGGTAGGCAGTGGTTGATATAGAAGCCAACCTTAAGGCAGAAAGGCAGACTAAATGCCCACTAATATGGTGCTGGGGCTAAAGTACTGCACTAGTTGGAGCACTGATTGAAATGATTGGTAGTGTACGACGGAGTGTCGTTTGGGGATGGTGTCATTCACTGACAAGCCTCTTGAAAAAGATAAGCCTAAGCTTACCTGTGGCCATTTTAGGGAGAATGCCCATCAGTAAGACAACAAAAGGGTGAAATGGGGTAGTGGAAAAGGGAACAGCCATATGTATTATCGCAACCTCATGACTCAGCTTCTCCCAAAGCTGAGCTGGGAAATCGTGCAAAAGCCCACCTCAAACCATGCCCACAGATACACTGGTATCGATACCATCACTATTTAATTTACAGAGGAGTATTGGGGATGGGTCCTAGATGCAAATAACATTAACAGCTCTTTCACTAGTGTTAATGTTACCCCCCCACATTGCATACAGTTGTTTCTAAGGGGCAGGTGGTACAATGGTAACATTGGAATCTCTGCAAGAGTACCAGACTGTTTGCCCATGGCCAGTGATTTTGTAAAGACTCGGTTTCATTGTCAACCCATCTGCTGATTGACAGCTAAACAGATATCTGTATCCTTGACACCAAAAGAAATGAGGCATCGATCATACTCCTGCAGGTAATTACCTGAAAGGCGTGTTGCATGTCATGCACCTGATTTATGTATGCAACCATGTCCTCAATCCAGCCCAGCAATAAGTCACAGCAAAAGCTAATATGCCAACAGGTCAATTAGCACATGTATTTTATGTCTCCATGCCAATAACAGCCACTAGCCCTACTATAGCTTACCCTCAGGAGTCATGGTAAACATAGTCATGTTTTTGAGAAGTGTGGGGGCTGTTATAAGGCACACAAGCTCTACGTCTAGACCTGGAAGGTTTCTTCTTCCCTAAAAGATGTTCACCCGAGAACTTGAACAATTTATGAGAAAATGTAGCAGGAGAAGAGGAGGAGTCAGGTGACATTCCAGAGTCCACCAAGAGTCCACCAAGTCATTGTCCATTAGTATACTAGTATACTGTGAACAGATCCCTGCTGGTAGATGGCTGGGGTTCAGTGGTCCGTTCAGGCTCCACCAGAGCGGTGCTGGATGCAAAGACCCCTCGGTGTGACTGGAATGGTTGCTCTTGTGCCAACAACTGCATTGTGTGTCCATCTGGAAATAAACCGGGACAGCAGCCTCATCAGAAAAATCAATACCCTAGTTAGATGAGTTTTTGCATCTATCAACAGCCCTTCTCTTTCTTCACTGAAGAAATGAGAAGAGTAGAGCGTAACAACTCCAAGGTGAGAAATAGGAATAAGAGAATCCAGCCATGTCATTAGGGTCCTCTGCAGGCCAGAAAGCAGCCCTGAGATGGCTTGAGCCAAATACAGACACAAAGTCTGTATGTATCTCCATGGACTACATCTATAGAATGATGTGCAGTGGTGGTTGGCCTCATCTGGTTGCGATGATGCAGCCAGGAGCACAACGGTGATCGATGCTTCACCACAGATGGAAGCTGTTTTTCTATTTGTCCTTCATTGTCATTTAACCAACACTCCAAATAGATATTCCATAACCACTTGAAAAGGGAGCTAGTGCATAAATGAGGATCGGACGTAAGTACTTAGCCAAGCAATTTAAATACCATACCATAATGTGAACATGCTTTATGCTTACCGCCCCATCCTAACCTATTGTCAGAGCTACTTCCAGCATGGAAATATTAATTTTCCAAGGATACAGATCCATGCTGCAAGTCGTTAACATGTGCATATGAAGAATGTGGTTGTTTTCCTCATGCAGCATGTGGATAACAGCTACAAACATTAAATCTGGATCCAGTCCAAGATTATTTTGCTGGATTTTTAAATTTTTTTTGGCTTGCTGCAGCTCACTCCCGTGGTCCAGGTTCACGGAGATTGTCATAATGACAGTCTCCCATATTCACCATCACTGCAGTCTTTTCATCCCGCGTTCCATGGGCGCCTGATCCATTGCCTGGTCGTGCCTGGTCTCATCCTGGTCCTGCCTGATCCATTGCCTGGTCGTGCCTGGTCTCATCCTGGTCCTGCCTGGTCATGCCTGGTCTCATCCTGGTCCTGCCTGCTCCATTGCCTGGTCGTGCCTGGTCTCATCCTGGTCCTGCCTGATCCATTACCTGGTCTCACCCTGGTCCTGCCAAATCCTTTACCTGGTCCTGTCTGCAGCTCCAGTCCGGTCCTGTCTGCAACTCCAGTCCGGTCCTGTCTGCAACTCCAGTCCGGTCCTGTCTGTAACTCCAGTCCGGACCTGTCTGCAACGCCAGTCCGGTCCTGTCTGCAACTGCAGTCCGGTCCTGTCTACAACTCCAGTCCGGTCCTGTCTGCATTCCATTCCGGTCCTCTGCAACTCCAGTCCGGTCCTGTCTTCACTTGAGTCCGGTCCTGTCTTCACTCCAGTCTGGTCCTGGTTGCACTCCAGTCCGGTTCTAGCCTCACTCCAGTCTGGTCCAGCCTGACTCCCACCATCCTTTCAGTTCCCACACATCATCTGGCCCTACTGGACTCTAACCCACGTGGTTCGGTCGCCACACGTCATCTAGCTCTGTCGGACAGCTACCTTCCAGACCTCTCTGCTTATTCTCTCCATTGCAAGACTCTTGAACTGCGTATCATTGCATTATTTGCTTATGTACAGGCACCTCATTAAACCTGCTCATTTCTCCTACAAATCCGCTCAGTCATCCTTGCTCCTGGAACCCGTGACAGGTTCACCCAATATTGAAACCGTGACACCCCTATTGTCTGTCCCAAATCATATTCCCATGCTTTAAGGAAGGGGGGAGTGAAGTCAAAAAGATCTAGGATAAGAAATTTATAGATGCGAGATATAGCTTGATATAGCTATGATATACCGTTTATCTTAATACGAGCAGTCGGGTCAGGGTACAGTGCTAGTATCAAGGCTCTCCAGCGACATCCAAGGTTGATGCGTGATAAGACCTCTGACAGGAACGACCAATCTATCCTGTCAAAGGCCTTCTCCGCGTTAGTTGACAGGAGGATAGTCGGAGTGTTCACTTGCGGAGCTGGGTCCTTACCCTCGGATTACTGTTAGGTGGGCTTTTAGGGTCTGCGTAGGGAACTGCGACTGGTCCATTATGGATTTAAAGGAATAAAGCATCAGGGGAGACAGTTTATCTCTGAAAAATTTATAGTAATTGATGGTAAAACTATCAGGTCCTGGGCTTTTACCCAAGTCCTATCCCATAAACGGCCTATCAAGGAACTCAACGTCACTCTCAGATAAAGTTGAAAACTGGAGTTTGGCTAGGTAGTCACGAATCTCATTTCTGAGACGTGTTTGGGTAGCAGGATCAGAGGGGTCTCTTAAGTTATATAGGCCGTTATAATAGGTGCTGAATGCAGCTGCTATGTCCTAGTTGAGGTGACGCAGATTCCCCTGCTGGTTCTGTATAGAATGGATTTAAGCCAAGGCCCTTTGTTCCTGGAGCGCATTGGCCAGCATTTTCCCGGGTTTATTACTCCATCTAAAGAATTTATTACGGCACATGCCATAAGCCGCTTTAATTGTGATATTAAGGAGATCATTTAACTCCTTTCTTGTCACAACAAGCTCCGCTATCACCTCTCTGGAAAGAATGGATTTATGTCTATTTTCTAATATCTTAATTTTAGTAAGCAGAGAATCTCTTTTTAAGGTCTGTTGTTTTTTTGACCTGGGCACCAATTTGGATGAGTTTTCCCCGAACTACACACTTATGGACCTCCCAAACCACCAGCGCTGCTATGTCTGGTCATTCAAGGCGATATAATCATCAATGCCCTTCTTCAGTTGGGGACGGATGATTGGGTCCTGGAGCAGCGTCTCATTAATTCTCCAATTCCAGGGTTTTATTCTGGGTCTCCCTAAGGTGACAGAAATAGAGATGGGGGGCGTGGTCTGACCATGTAGTGGGGCCCATGTGAGCTTATAGAGCTGTTTTTATGTATTTTTGTAAAATAACCATCCAACTAACAAAAGTTTTTTTAAGCCAGATTCCTTGCATGTTATTAAGATAACTCAGAGGCTTTCTCCAATAATTTTATTGGTTCTGGTTGCTGTTCTGCCATTTTTCTCTTGCTATATCTATTGAAATGTCTCTATGCAGAGTTCATTTGTGTTAATATAGAGCTGGCCATTCATTAGTTTTTCAATAATCAGTCAAGGCTGACATTTTACATAGATTACACATTAGGCTTTCTGCATCTAGCTCCCAGCATGAGCTTGAATTCTAAGTGACTGTGTTTTATTCTGAGCACAGAGAACCTGGTATGGGAGGAGAACAGGTCGACGTCTGGGTTTAAATCTATTCTGTAAATGTAGAGAAAGCAGACCTCGGTGGTAATTGATCCTATTTCAGATTTAAGAACAAAACAGAATGTTATTTTTGTTTTATAAAATATGAGAATACCAATTTTAACGCATAAAGTGTTGCAAAAAAAATAATTTATTATATATTCCATTCTTATTGTATAAAAACCCTTTTAACTGGAACAATGACCCAATGCTCGCCTGATAATAACCTCTGTATCAAAAGTTACATTTTAAACCTCGATTGACATTTATTTATTTATTTGCAGTGCTATATGTTTACCATTTAAGTTATTATAGACAAGTCATCTGCATCTATGTACAGGAATGATTCCTTGTATAATGCACAGCAATACAGATAAGATATAAGATCATGTGCATTCAGACAATTCTTGATGAAGTTGGTTGGGTCCTTTGAAACATGTTACTGGGAACGCTATACTGCCAAATTATCTGTAACCTGGTAATAACAGCAGATCCGTAGCTAGAAATTTTAGCGCCAGGGGAAAAAAAGAAAATTGTAGCCCCTAATCTTGAGTTAAGATTAACCTTATTGTTACGGCACCACCGGAATTACCTGAACTGAGAACCGAGGTGGCCGCCTGGAGAGGTGGGTGTCGGCGTAATGGTACCCTGGGTTTACCTCAACAGAAAACCGAGGTGACCAGCAAGAGAGAGAGGAAGCCGGCTAGCTCACCAGTTTGTAGAGCCTGATGTCGGACCCAGTGTTCGCTAGAGCCCCTGATGGTGGGGATAGACTGAAGCTTGTAGGAATCCGTCAGGTTACGCCCTTTAGAGAATACCCAGAAGAGGAAAACGGGGCAGCAGGGAATGGATAAGATAAAGCAGGTAAAATAGCAAAAGTAGTACCAGAAGAGACTGGACTGTGACAAACCACAACAAACACAAAACAGAGACAACAAGATTGACTGACAGACTGGGGCTTACTCACACACACACACTTACACACACATACGAACTACCCAGAGGGCTACAAACACAGGCTCACAGGAGAAGGCAGGGAATAAATACAAAAAGGAATAATACAATAAGGTGGGAGAGGAGGAATTGGTACACAGAGGGTAACAGGCAAGGACCAGGGCTGGACAATGGAGGGCACTCAGGAATCAGAAATAAGCAAACAAGAGCAAAGTACAAGGCAGGCACAGAGACTGGGAAACAGAGTCTATAACCGGCAAGGTTTCTCTCAGGCAAAAGCTATTTAAAGACCGGCCCACCAATCAGCAGTGCAGGACTGACACACCTCCTGCTAATAGCACAGCTGGGGAGAGACAGACAATTAGAACTAGGCAAGAATTAACACACACTCTGCCAGGATGAACCTGCAGAGTGTAACACTTATAAATGAACTTCTGGCGCTCCACTTCAATTTTGCGCCCTGGGTGACCATCCCTATGGCCCACTCTTAGTTACAGCCCTGAATAACGGTGTCTATTTACTTTGCAAAGAGAGAACTGTTTGCTTAACATATTGTCTGTCTCTCTGCAGTGTGTCTGTCTATGGCACCGAGGACCTGATTCACACCTAAGAAGTTGAATCTCCATGCATATTATTAGGAATGGATAAACTGTGCATGTCCAGATCACAATGATAGGCAATGATTCCAATGTTACACACAGGAATCCATTACACACGAATTTCGTTCTTAGTGAGATAAGTCAGAAGGGGCGTGAAAGTCTTCCGCAAAAAGGAAGTTAAGAAGAGTGGGAGGGGGGGGCATTTAAAAGGAGCATTAAGGGTGCGGTTTGGTAAGTGCACCTATACTTAAGCAACTTAAGCACAGACATACGCACAGAGAGTTAAGGTAGCCCTATGGACACATAAGTCACCTAAAATGCGTAGGAACGATGGGAGTGTCATGGGAGTTGCCTTGCCACTTAGGTGCCTATTTTTGCTAATTCGTTCATACTTATTTCATTCTTATCTGTGAATCCGGCCCAGAGACATTAATGATTACTTTGATGCTTCTCACATCACTAGTCTGCCATCTTTATCATCCTGTATAAAGATTAAATGGGTGAGAGATAGTAATCCTGTGCATAAGCACTTAAGGGCCAAAAGGGCCAAAATCTGCATTGTTCATGAGTAGAATGGCCACTGGCACAAAGATTAAAACAGAAGGCATGGAAACCCCAATGATAATTATAGCTCAGTAATCTGCATGACGGGGAAATAGCTTGTAATTTGTGAATATGATACACTGTACATTTACAATGCATTTTAGAGCTATTTTATCCTTTTGTCTGCTGGTTATAATCCTGGTCGATCATTTGGAGATATTTGGGGTAGATCATGACTTACTTGCGACAGGGGACTTACACATGCAGCTGTAGTGCAAAGCTGTAAAACTGCACTGCAACCTATACTGTGTAGAGGGAACAGTCAGAAATACATATAAAGAAAGCAGTCATACTGAATGTACACAAACATAGTTCCACGAGACATCTACTGTACAATCACTTAGCAAATGCACTGCATTATTATGAGGAGTTTACAGTGCAGAAGAAAAACAACATTTACACTTCATGCAAGAGACTAGTACACTGCATGCAGTGATCACTCCCTTCATTAAATGTCCATATATTTCATGTATTTCTCTATGACAGATATATAGTATAGAGAAAATACTCGTAAGCGCTAGAATTTAGGCATAGAATAATAATTTCTGCAATTATTAAAATATATCAATGTCTCTTTAATAGAATATATAAAACCCCATAAACAATACAATTAAAATAAACCCAATCCTGTTCTGAAAAATGGCACTATTATAATGAATTATAGTGTCCAATATTCAAATAAAACATATTGGTTGTGTCCGTATGAACTCCCAGTAAGCTCCAGAGATATGAGTATTAAAAGAGAGTTTTACCTCACTGATTTCCCACTTGTATGGCATGTAGATGTGTAATACCCCAGATATTGGGGGTGTCAGGATTCGTGTATTGCGAAATGTGGGTTCAGAGTAATTGGACTCAAAGAATAAGACCAGACAACATCTTTGGTTTGAAAATAATTCTGTTAAACTTTAGCAATTAATGAAAAGCAGAAAACTTTACAATAAGGTTCACAGGTCAATTGTAAATCAATCACAAAACTCATGGACAGAGAGTGACAAATAAACAATTTAAATATTGAATCAAAGTTATAACAGGAAAACCAGGATTATTAAATTGCCACACCATTTATGCTTCCTCAAATTTACCTATAACTCTTATTACACTATCTAAAGTTAGCAAATGCATAGAATAACATTTGTATCAATAAAATACATTTACAGCAATAGAACCTTTTTTTTAATCATTAACTGTGAATTACATAAAAATGTGTTTAATAAGCTGGGACACTGGAGCTCTTGAGTCTTTGGAAAGCAGTTGCAGGCTCCTGGCTGCTGAATTGCTAATTTTCAAAGTCAGTAAATTACACTTCAAAACAAACTTTCAGTTCTCAAATAAATATTAAGCTCACAATGAATATAATAATTTTACATACAATTTACAGAAGAATTACTTAGTAATTACTGTACAGTCTGACTTAGTTTTATCTATATATTCTTCAGCTAATCCACTGAAAAGATAATTCATGTGACAAAATTAGTAGTTTACTTTTAAAATGTTCCAATACCCCTAGTCCAGACCCTCAGTCTTTTGGGTTATATAAATATATATATCTTCTCCCCACACTCTCCCTTGGGTGCAGCTACGGCCTTTCAGCAGAACTCTCCTTTCCTCCTTTCTGCCAAACACCTCCAATTCACTGATACCAGCTTTATATATTGTCCCTTCAACTTTATTTCACCACTTCAACTTCTCTCTTTTCTGCTTCTACTACCCGATACCTCAAGACCATCTACCAGCTGTACTCCTTGCTCTCTCTGTCACTTTCCCGGCTTACTTCTCACTGCAGCTCTATGCCTTACTCTCTGTCACCTCTCCAGCACACTCTCACCAACATCTTTCTGTCTCCTCCGACATTGCACACCTCCGATTCACTCCTGACGCTGCTCTCCGGCTCCCCTCTCACAGGCTCTGCACCGACACCGGCTCCTCTCCACATCCGCCCAGCACACCCTCCGGGCTGTCTCCACCTCACTCCGCTGGCTCTCCACTCCAATAAAAACACACCTCCACCACCACAGCAATCTACTCTACACTCCTTGGCCATAGCACCCAGGCACACCGAATCGACATACTTGTAGTATCGGGGACCCGCGACGCAGCAAGCAGCATGGCGGAGGGATCTCCTCTTCCTTGCTGCGGCTCTAAACCCTAACCCTAAATCCAAACCCTAACCTTAAATCCTAACCCTAAATCCAAACCCTAACCCTAAATCATAACCCTAATTCCAAACCCTAATCCTAAATCCTAACCCTAAATCCAAACCCTAACCCTAAATCCTAACCCTAACCCTAAATCCTAACCCTAAATCCTACCCCTAACCCTAAATCCTAACCCTTACCCTAAATCCAAACCCTAACCCTAAATCCTAACCCTAAATCCAGACCCTAACCCTAACCCTAAATCCTAACCCTAAATCCTAACCCCTAACCCTAAACCCTAACCCTAAATATCTAATAATATTATTTCATTCTGTATAAGTGCCTCGCACTTTTACTGCTGCAAGGCAGAGAAGACGTGATCCCTCCGCCGTGCTGCTTGCTGCATTGCGCGGGTCCCTGATACTACAATTATGCCCACCGAATCTCCATTCCCTCAGGAAAGCGCCACCAACACCACCTCATGTAAGTCACAGGACGCAGCTCACACCAGCACCGACCTCCTACACCCTGCCACCACTCACTCTCCGCACCAACTGACACTTTCCAACTGCTTTTTCCTGCTCCTTCTCCCCTGGGCAGAACCTTCTAGACCCAGCTCATGCCACTACCCGTGCACTATCGTTGACCTGTTGCCTAGCAACTCTTCCCATGTGCCAGCCACCAAAGCCTGCCCAGTAACAGCCCTGAACCACCAATTAAAATGGGTTTTTCAAAGTTAACAATTAAAGGGGTGCTATGATTATGGGGGTGCCACAGATTTAAGATCTGGGATCTGTAAACCTCCAGATGGGCAACAAGGTGTTCTGCCCGATGAATCAAGGTCCAAAATTTGAATGGGTCCCTTCAAAAGCTGGAATAAGGAGACCTGATATAGGCTTGATCATATTAATAATTTGTGGATAGATTTTATATGGGAGTTTGGCATTGAAGCGTGGAGTCTAACTACTGGCCAGGATTTCACCAGAGTCCCTGATAGTGGGGATGGATTTGGCTGCAGGCCAGTAGCAGGTCATGGTCCCCAGTGCCTACTTCTAGAGTTGTCTTATGTACAGAGTCAAGACCCATGTAAGTGATAAAGAGACAGGTCAGGAAAAAAAAAGTAGTTTAATACTAATAGGTAAAATGAGCAGATGGATTACTCAGATATCAGTGTACAATAAGCAGATGAATTACTCAGATAGCAGTGTACAATAAGCAGTTGAAATAACTCAGACACACAACATACAATGAGCTTATGGAATACTCAGATAGCTGTGTACAAAGAGCAGATGAAATAAATCAAACATGCAACATGCAATGAGCAGATGGAATTCTCAAACAGCAGTGTGAGAACCGGGGGAACAAGACACATGCTACCTCAGCACGTGGAACACCAACAACAGCTGCAGCGAGAGAGCCGAAGCTCTCATGCTGATCATCAAACACACATGGGAACTCACTCACACAGGGAACAGGCAAGGTGTGGTTAAGTCAGGAGTCAAGGAGAGGTGCACACAAACAGACGGTAATTAAGGCAAGACTAAATTCACAAATTGCAGGCAGAACATAGGAGAACCAGACACAATAACTGAAAACTATGGACACATGCTGCCAGGTAGTTAACAAAGGCCCGCCCAATCATCAAAATCCATATGCCTAATCACCGCCAGAGAGGGGAATCCTTTGTACATCAGAGGGGAGTGAGAACCTCCATGCATAAAGAAAATGCACAAAGATCAGGTACATTGTTATTATTAGCAACTTTCCAATATAGGCACCCTGATGGAGGACTGGAACATTTTAGTCTTCTAAGTAGCACCCAGGATTGCAGCCTAGATAAAAGAAAATAAAAAAAGGATGTTTTCTAATGACCCAGCCCAAGGTCTGCTCCATACCCAATGAGTGATAATAAAAGAATAGTAAAAATCTAATCTAAAAATATGTCATATTCCTGTCTGGATAAATGTATTATTACACATATTATTTAGTATCCTTAGGTGTTTGGCCACAAAGTAGTCGCATGGTCATCTACAGCTAAATTATTCAAGTACAAACAATAAATCAAAAGCTGATAAGTGCTAGAGAGTGCGTAGAATTGTATTCTCACCAACAATATTAAAATCTAACACAGCAGCTCTAATGGGATGACCAACTTCCACCAACAACAAAACTAAATAGAAATACAGGGGGGCATAAAGATCCAGCAGTGGCACTGTACGGGTTGTAGTAGGGGCAGAGTGGCAGGGCAGGTCTTATTCAGTAGGTTAGGCTCTGTCATTTTTAGTACCCATCAAGATTTGTACTGGTGAATATCGTGGCTTTGTTGTTCAAGCGTATTATGACACAACCAGACGGAGAGAGCGTTCTGTATATGCTTTGCGCTTGGTCCAAATGGATCTGTATCAGATCAGAAAACAATTTTGCTTTGGATTTCTAAACTTTTGGCAACTGGATCCACACTAAAAAGAAAATCACCTGGCAGACTTAGGACCATTAGAACTCCTGAAAATGTAGCAGCAGTAAGAGCATCCATTCTGCAATAGCCAAAGCGTTCCACACATAGCACGTAGTACCATAGCACTAAGGATATCAAGTCGGAGTTTGAGGAGGATTCTGCATGCTGATCTAAAACTGAATTCTTACAATATGATGTTGGCTCAAGAATTAACTGAGAGAGCATGCCAATCGCAGAGCTTTAAGTGGGGAAATTCCTGAGAGGTTCCCGCAGCAGCAGTTCTGCTGAGCCATAAACAAGCAGAATTTTCGCTACTGGGCCGAACATAACCCTCGTGAACTCCACGAAAGACTGCTCCACTCTCCACGTGTAACTCTTTGGTGTGCAGTTGCCGACTTTGGTGTGATCGGCCCATATTTTTTGAGGAAGGTGGTGTAACAGTAGCTGTGACCTCAGAATGGTGCATTGAAATGTTGGAGACCTTTCTGCGCCCCAAACTGAATGATGTGGATACAGAACATGTGTTGCTTAAACAGGATGGGGCCACAGCTCACACAGTACAACATTTGCTCGGAGTGTTGAGGGAAATGTTCCCTGGGTGTTTTTCTCTTTAAGGGGAGATGTGGAGTGGCCAGCATGGTCACCGGATGTTACAAACCCGGTAGTGATGGGGAGCAGGAGCAGGTACCGGAGAGTTGACTTGGATCCAGAGATACTGTGGGTTGTCCCACACGATGCAGGCGACAGGATCTGGATGAAGCTTGGGAGCGTGGCGGATGAAACCGACCGAGGCGCGGAGTCTAGCAGGATCGTGTTCTTCGCTAGAGCCTCTGAAGGTGAGGATAGTCTGGCGCTGCCGATTTACCCACAGGTCGCGGCCTCCGTGGCAACACCCGGGAGAAGAGCAGTGGCAAACGCAGGATTTTGAAAGGGGGGTTTCCAATGCGTGTAATACTTGTGAGGTATATTATCATAGCTGCAAACGTTTTGGAGCCTGAAAACGCGGCAAATAAGCCCTGCCGCGTCCTGCCCAAGCTCTTCTCCTGACCCGCCCACAATGTCATACTGCACGAGGAAAATATTACCTCTAGCGTGTGTGTGTGTTTGTTAGGGAATTAGACTGTAATGTGGCAGAGGTTGATGTATGTAAAATTGTGAAGAGCTACTTAATATGGTGCACTGTACAATGGCAATACTGATAATATGGTCGTACTATCTGACTGCCAAGACATGTAAGACATCCATTAATGTTCTCTGTGAAAGCGGGATGTTAATAATGTAGATTTTAAAATAATAAAAATTCTACATTAAGAAATTGCTTTGGTTATTGGCTGTAACAAGTGCTATTCTGATATATTTTTTTTATAGGTGATTTATAAGTTACTACTTTTACAGAGTAAAATAGTAGTTTTATACTGAAGGAACAGATCTAATAGTAATAGCAGTATACAATGCATTAGTAGAGCACAAGCACATTACACAATGTACAGAGCCTGTGTCAGTGCATAAGAATAAGAATTGATCCATTCACCATTCCCACCTGCTTTCCTAATGCAGCACAGGCTGGGACCATCTTCCTCCATGTCAGTCCAGATAATTTTTTTATCTGGGAGGGTTTCTGGGCACAGAAACCCCCCTGGGTGCACCACTGGACTGGTAGGTAACAATTGTATATTGTGCAAGTGTTACGACTACATTGGGTCCAATGTGTCTTTATGGCTTCACCATGACCATATCTGAGATTTTGGTTTCGATTTTTTCAACTTCCATAAGTAAAGTAGAAATCAAAATCTTATTAATATTATTGTTATTGTACCTTAATGAAAAAGGGGGGAAAAGATCTCTGGCGCTTGAAGATCAGCTGTGAGGGGAATTATTTGTACCTTCCCCTTCAAAGAACAGATAAAAAAGGAACAACACAGCGAAAAAGGGAATATACTGTATATAAATAAACAAAAGTAAAAGTGTAAACAAATGAATGAATCGGCAACCAAGTGAGTAAATAAAAGGAGTTTTTATTTTAACACATATAAAATATCTAAAATATATCTGGATACATATGACTAAAATGTAACAGCTGTTGAGTGAAGATATATATGAGACTAGTAAAAAACTACTAAATAGTAGCGCTCCTGAGAAGTGGGCATTCACAGGTTCAGTCACAATAAGGATATAGCAATCTGTAAATGGTTGTCACTTCAAATAAAGAAAGTATTGGTATTGGTATAAAATTCTCCAGTAATTAGAGCAGATATAATCAGGGAAATAGCAGCATCAAATCCGCAGAGAGAATTAGATCCCATTTGAAATAAAGGAGGTACGTAGATACACTGTAATGGAGATGAATAAGGGTATTTTTACCGCGGTTCTGGAAAGTAGTTTAGCAGTGGTAATCCACATTAAAGTTCAAATACTCAAGAACCAATTCCTTGTATTAACCAGTGTAGCGTATTGAAGAACCGCGTGGTCCTAGGAGGAAACTTAGCAGTAATCGTCCGCAATATGGATCTCATATAGTGGAGCCGAATCCTCACAGCTTATAATGCAGCGTGTTGGTAGTCCACTGCAGGTGGAACGATGTGATGCAAGGAGCTGGCAACCAAACGTCATTTGGTCACCATGGAAACAGGATTTCACAGGCTGCCAAAGGGTATAAATATAGCGTCAGGACGTCCTGTGGCGCAGGACATGAGTTGCGGCGGTACATAGGGTTTTTTATTTTACAAAATTTTACCTCCCCCACAGATTAAAAGCTTGGAAGATCGGATCCTAATCAAGATGGTACGTACTTCTTTTTATTTATCATATTTATGTCATTATTTTATTCAGTTATTTTATGCATTAATGTAAATATGTTATTGTATATAGGGGTATTTGATGTCATTATTTTTTATAGGAGGGGCATTAAATGTAAAGTATTTTTTTTTATGTTAGGAGCCGGCCCTAGATTTTATTGAGTAGCTAGGAGGGGTATTTATTTGTGTTTTGTAGCACCGGATGACAGGACATGCTAGCACTTGGGGTTCTCTTGTGCATGGCTACAAAAATATTTATTTTATTTTGCTTACCAACGGCAAAATCATAGATCAAATCATTTAATGAAATCACAACCACCTAACACAGCAAGTGGCAGCTGTTTAGACATACAAAATAACAGGTGGCAAGCAGGAAAAACAGATGTTTTTACTTTAATACAATAAAAGAACAATATTGTATGGGACTCGCTAGTAATTACTAACATAATATACTGACAACAATCACTCACAATTAGAATAAATATGAGAAATTACTGTGTGTTTGCTTAATGGAGTATATCACTTCTAAAAAACCAAATTACTATCAGGCTTTAAAAATACTGTTTTATTTTGAAGATTTTTACAATTTTTTTTAAGGTGAATTTTAATATTGTAGCATTTTCCATGATTACTTCACATAAAACACATATGACATTAGATGAACTAAAATAAGGAAGTTTAATAACAATTCCTCTTTCTTAATATATGGTTAGACAATGATATATTAAGGAACTTGGGTCATCTGAGTTATGACCTTTAGTAATTTAGTGTAAGCAGAAACTAAAATTAGGAATTTATCTCTGTTGCTTAAGAAAAAATACTGTGAGAGCGTTATTTATTTATTAGTTATTTATTAACAGTTTTTATATAGTGCTTTATAGCGACTATTTCACATTCACATCAGTCCCTGTCCCTATTGGATCTATATACTTCGGTTCCTAACACATGCATACATCTACACACACAGATTAGGGTTAATTTAGTCAGCACCCAAATTAACCTACCAGTCGTGATTTTTGTTTTGGAGTATTTTTTCTCTAACGTGGATAGCACTACATTATATAGTATTGATCATGGATAATTCCACTGGAAATGTTAATGTAAACAGGCACCAAGTACTTTTCTAATTAAGAGATTTCACGTATTTTATGATACGGACCATATATATATATATATATATATATATACATATAAAATTTTTGTATACGATTTTTGGAGTATTTTTTCTCTAACGTGGATAGCACTACATTATATAGTATTGATCATGGATAATTCCACTGGAAATGTTAATGTAAACAGGCACCAAGTACTTTTCTAATTAAGAGATTTCACGTATTTTATTTTCTGATACGGACTCTTTGGCTTTTGATATCGACACACCTGCTGAAGTTTTTTGTGATATTGTTAAACTTAAGAAACGACATATTGAATTAAAGATGCATGGACTGACGCTGTCCCAATATCATAAGGAGGGAGTTATTCCTAGGGGCTTCCGCATTAAGAACCAGCCCACTATTGGGAGAAATGATAAGTCCTTTTATCATAAGTGGTGCCAGATCCTTAACAAGTGCTCTTTGGATTTGATTATTCTAGTGGTTGAAAAAGTAAATATGGATATGGAATTGTTGAGTAAGGAGATTACTGATATGGAAACTCAAAATTTGTCAATATAACGTAATGATAAATCGGTGGAGTGGCTTTTGAAGTTGGAACAATCTGTACAACAATATGAATCAGATTTGTTGGTTTTCAAGAAAAAAAAGTATAAAACCATCAAAGATGATTACAAAGATGGTAGAGTGTACTTTTGTTTAAATAACCCTTCATTACCTCGCAATAGATTTACACCTAGACCTTATAAACAGAGGGTAAGAGATCGTTCTTTCACTGATCTAGATTCCTTCACCTCACAAAGTGATTCGGAGGGTACAGAAAAATCCAATGCACGTGGTATCCCTTTTTTAAAAGAAAGGATGGACACCCACAGCAAATTGTCACAAAACCAACTAGAAGGGGCGGAAGGAAACATAAATCGAAACAACAAAAAGGGTTATCAAAATCACAAGAGGTAGTGATATACAACTTATCCAAATATGTCCCTACGTCCAATGAGATTGAAGTATTGAACAAGGGATTATCTTTTGTCCAAACATACAGACCAAACAAATTTGATATGGAAGTAGAATGGTATAAATTCCAAAGACAACTTAAGCTATGTGATTTCTTTGTAGATAAGGAATTACCATCTAATAGTACACAATGTTTCAAATCCAAATCTAGATTTGAGCCTGTGATGAACAACTCTTCCATTGAAACCTTAATTCGGCTAATCAAGCGGGACATTTAGAAAAATTGGCATAAAGGTAAAATTATACACTCTAACCTGTCCATTACAGAAAGGAAAACCATTGAATCCTTACAGAAAAATACCTTGATCGTGATTCGTCCCTCTGATAAGGGTGGCTCTATTGTAATCCTGGACAAGGAATGGTATGTTAACGAAATATTGCAACAGTTATCAGATATGATGTGTTACAAAAGTCTCACATATGACCCCACTGATGTCTATAAAAAGGAATTAGACACTTTATTAGATCTAGCCCTGATCAATGGCTGGTTAGTTGAGGAAACAGTCAAATTTTTGAAACAGGAACATCCCAGGATACCTCTAATATATGTATTGCCGAAAGTACATAAATCTTTAGATAATCCACCGGGGAGACCCATAATTTCTTCTGTGGGCTCCCTTTGCCAACCGGTCTCTCAATTTGTAGACTTTCTATTACAGCCTGTGGTACAAAGGCCATCAACTTACATCAAAGACAACAATGATTTTTTATTGAAATTGAATCAAGTAAAAAAACCTGCAACTAAATGTCTTCTGGTCACTTTAGACGTTTCAAGCTTGTATACAAACATCCCCCATACTGAGGAGCTTGAAGCGGTGTGAGAACTGACTACAACATTTTAGCACTATGATGGGCCACCCATTGAATTTCTGCTTCCTTTGATTGAATTTATCTTGACTAAAAATTATTTTTTGTTTCAACATTCTTTTTATTTACAGTCACAAGGGACCGTGATGGGGTCAAACATGGCCCCATATTATGTGAATCTTTTCATGCATCATTATGAGTTACAGTACATTTTGCCTGGTTTATTTTCTTCCTACATTTTATTTTTTGTTAGATTTATTGATGATCTTTTTTTATTATGGACAGGCACAGAATTGGAACTGAAAAAGTTCTTTGAATTTTTGAACACTCGTGATTCTAAAATTAGATTCACTATGGAATATGATTGGAACCAGATTAATTATCTTGATGTCTGTTTTTCACAAACCGAAATTGGATTTGATACTAAGCTGTACAGGAAGTCTACAGATAAAAATACTTTGCTTTTGGCAAGTAGTTTCCATCCCCAGTAATTGAAAAATGGGCTCCCTTTTTCCCAAATGGTCCATGTGGTTCGTACTACTTCCTACTTCTGACAACTCATCACTTCCTTTGGCCCTACAGAAAATGGGCAACAGGTTCTTAACCCGTGGATACAAGAAAACAGAGGTTGATCGAGCTATTAAGCGTTGTTACAACTTAAATCGGCAGGACCTCTTAACTAGGTCTAAGACTAGTGATACAGAGAAACGGATAGTATTATCCACTACTTACTCCACTATGTCCAGAGTGCTACAGAGGGTGTTATTAAAACACTGGCAAATTATAGCTACAGATCTGTGCATTGGTAACAAATTACAGATTTCTCCTTTGTTTTGTTTTAAACGTAGTTCTAACTTTAAGGACAGGTTAGTCAGAAATTAGTCAGAAATTATGTTTTACAGTAATTGGCTGTCATTGAGGCAGGGTTTTTTTTAAATGTGGAGGTTGTGTAAACTGTAAATTCCTTAAGACAGGGATGCAGTTCACACACCCTAACACAAATCAGTGTGTTCATATTAAACAACGCTTGACTTGTGATAGTCGTTATGTAGTGTACGTGATTATGTGCACTTGCCCCTTGATTTATGTGGGTAAAACCATTTGTAGATTTAAGGAAAGAATAGCTATGCACCGGTCTTCTATTAAAAAGGCATTTTTAGGTATTGATCAAAAAACTCCCCCGGGTTGCAAAACATTTTGCTTTAAAAAATTACAAGATTACTGACTTTTCTTTTATGCCCATATACCAGGTTCCCCCATTGAGAAGGGGTGGGGATGGGGGACTTAGTCTGTTGCGTAAAGAGTGTGAATTTATCTATAAATTAAAAGCATTAACTACACATGGCTTTAATGACGAGCTTAGTTTAAGTTGTTTTCTTTAATCACAAAATCACAGTAGTATTTTAATCTATTCAACTGCATTTTGATCAATATGTTTACTACTGGTATAAATGTATTATATTTTTCATGGAGGTGTATACGGGGAATCCATGAGACATGGGGAACATCATCTGCTGAGTATTTCTTTGAAGGACTTTGGCACTTTTTTGCCTATTATACATTGTTGAACATTTCTCAAGATTTGATGACCTGCTTCCTATTAAGATGTTTCCCCTATGTACTTGTTCAGTAACTCATGGTTACTTACCGCATTTTTGGCTTCTTTTTTATTGCTAACCTCCTCATAATGATGCATTTTTCGGTGTATTAAATATATCTTTTATGGCATATATGGTGTGCTGACCTTTTCTGTAATTGTTACAGTTTTGGATATATATATAGATATATATAATATATATATATATATATAGATATATATATATATATATATATATATTTATTCATTTATTTATAAGGTGTATTATTCTAACTAACAATAAAACACTATTCCTCTGACATCTTATAATATATTCATGAATTCAAGCATCAAACCAGAGCAAAACTGACAAATAAGTATTCGGTGACTTCATCAAAAGTAGCAGTACATACTACTGTTATTTCTTTGATATATCTTATATATTCAAAAGTTCTGTAGCAATGTCAAAGCTTTAGCTGGTTGAAGACTTTTAAAGAGTAACATGTGGTCCAATGTCTGATATAGCTTAGTTA
The DNA here is from genome assembly GCA_011038615.1 of Limnodynastes dumerilii. Lineage (NCBI taxonomy): Eukaryota > Metazoa > Chordata > Amphibia > Anura > Limnodynastidae > Limnodynastes > Limnodynastes dumerilii. The sequence continues at coordinate 37,396 of WWET01002578.1, read as the reverse complement.
GTATTGTTGGTATTTGCCCAAAAACTTTTCACAACGGTAATTATCCAGTCCCCAGGTAAATATCCTTTTTGCCCGTTGTGCTATAGCTAGCACAACAGGTAATAAGAGGAAATTCCTTTAATATGTGCTGCGACTTGCCGCGACTTGCAGCACATATTGATTATCATCACCGATGTCATAAATTAGTGTCGAATGAAAGATGATCTTGCTTGCTCTTCAGTGCTTCAGTTAAGATCAATCACAAGGAAAGCAATAGAAAATCTTCTCTTACGCGTTTCTTCATTACTAGAACGATTTTATCAGAGAGAGTTGAGTGCATATAGAGTAATACTAAAAATATAAAAAAAATACAGATTACCTGGACCTGTTTCAAAACTAATTAGCACCAGAGTTACAATCTGTGAAGCACTGGTACACATATAAAACATGAAAAATGGATACAATACAATGTATTCATACAATTAAAACCATATTAGTGAAAATACAAAACATTATAATAAATTCCACCATTAAAACATTATGGAATTCCAAGTAAGTTCAATCTGCTCCTATTGCTATGGAAGTTACACAGTAGTCCTATGATTTGCCTGTATGATATGCATTATATGGATTTACTATCCTAAACTAACGAACATTCCTTGTGATGGCTATAGCGATGCTACGAGTCTAACATCAGCGTTCCCTTTGACCACTTTATAATTACAACATTGGTGATAGTTAGATGACTATTAGTTTTATTAATAATAGTGTTTGAAATCAGCTGCTCTTATATTTGTGACTCTTTTATGACTTGTATATTTTTTTTACTACAGTATCCCAAGAGACTATGTTTGTACCATAGACAAATAAATTAATCTGAGTCAGAGGGCCAGATTTAATAAACTGTGGGTTTGGAAAAGTGGAGATGTTGCCCATAGCAACCAATCAGATTTTAGCTAACATTCTCTAGTATGTATAAAGAAAGTAGGAGCTAGAATCTGATTGTTTTCTATAGGCAACATCTCCAGTTTTCCAAACCCGCAGCTTAGTAAATCTGGCCCAGAGTCTCCACACTCTGGGGTTAATGTTTTAATGGTGGAATGTAATATGGTGTTTTGTGTTTTGCCTATTATATAGTTTTAATTGTCTGAATAATTTGTATATTATCAGATCCATTTTACATGTTTTATAGGTGTTCCAGTGCCTCATAGATTGTAACTGTTTGGCACTAATTAAGTTTTATACAGGTCCAGGTGATCTGTATTTTTTGGATATTGGTAGCACCTCTTGTGTATAACAAATTTTCTGGATTCTGGCAATTTTGATACACAGCTATTGATTGTATACAGAGTAGCAGTAGTTTCTTTTTATTACACCTCTGTCCAATCAGCTTCCAAAGTCCTAATTCATTATCTAGCAGATGAGCATTAACCTTTACTAAAGCTCTGATTATCTAGAGGTGTTATAACTATATAGTAATATTGGTGAGATTTATATAAAATGTAATTTCAGCAATATCATTACATAAACAATAAACATACAATTATTTACTGTTACAAGAACGGTTCACCAGGGCGCAGAGTATAACTATCAGGTGGTATTCACCAGAGCTCCTGATGGTGGGGATGGACTTGGCTGCACCCCAACAGCAAGTCGCGGCCCCCAGTGACCGATCTCGTACTAAAGGAGGTAACAGGAACCCACCAAGAGATATAGGTAGAGGCCAGACTTAACTCAGGGGTAAAGTAGAGACAAATGCTGGTGATACCAATACGAATATAACAGACACAGATGTGCCAAGATTTAGGCACAGAGGACACCCAAGGCTAGGTAAACTATATACCAACATGAGCTGGTGAAGCAACAGCAGAATACTAGTGCAGGACTGAATATAAGGGTAAGTGCAGGTAGTGACAGAGAACCAGTGAGAACAGGATATATAGATAAAAGCAGGTGGAGTAGCACAGTACCAATGCAGAATTGGACAAACAGAGAGGTGCAGAGTGAGCAGCACAATACCAGTACAGGACTGGAGGAATATATGTGCAGAAGGAGTTACACAGTACCAGCACAAGGCTGGAAATATGTGTGCAGATGGAGTTACACAGTACCAGCACAAGGCTGGAATAACTGACAAAACAAATGATATAGACAAAGGGGCTAGCACACTACTAACAGCAAGGAATTCACTCATACCAGGTAGCAACAATGGAGGCAAGGCAGGAGTCAGGAGCATGGCAGGGAAGAAACAGGGCACTCAAAAGTAGGAACAAGATAAGTAAACAGCAGGCAAGACGGACCATGAGGACGCTATAACTGGCGCTGGATCAATGTTGGATATAAAGACTGCTGCCACCAACGACAAGCCGCAGCCAGACCCGCCCCAAAGCACACAGATTGCCATCCAGGTCACTAGGCAATGACCTGGATGCCAAAACAGAAGGAGAGGCGGTGACGGGAGGAGATGGCGTGCTTACATGCCGTTCTGAGCAGAATGGCATGTAACATTTACAATAAAAAATACAATCAAAATAAAGAAGTATATTGACATGTCATTAATTTTCTCTTTATAAACAAGATCTACATAATATCCATGTGGGAGTCTTAAGTACAAATGTTTATTTATTTATTTATTTATTTATTTTCTTGACTACCTAGAGGTTCTATATGCTGTACAAAATCCTTCAAAAAAACAAATATAGGCTTTTTATTATAAATTAAAAGGTGTCTGTATCAAAGATATAAGGTCTTTTGGAGAAAAATCATCACTATCATTTATTAAAGGGCCAGTGGTCCAATACATTTTTCATGCTTGTATTTTTTAAACATATTAATAATATACAATTTCAAAAAGACATTAGGCTCAAATACACCTGTGATTTTCTGTGGATTAAATATCCACTTACTCTGATCTTTTATTGCCACCCAAAGATACACAAGTTC
>WWET01002577.1:211286-232577 GCA_011038615.1 Limnodynastes dumerilii | reverse complement strand
GTTTTCGTGTGGCACGCTTCTCTCTCAGTCATTATACTAAACCACACTGCTTGATGGTCACTGGATCCTAGGTTCTCATCCACACTTACTTCTGAGATTCGGTCACCATTTGTAAGTATTAAATCTAAGATGACCTCTTTGCGAGTGGGCTCTCTCACCAGTTGCTTAAGGGACACTCCCTGTAATGAATTTAAAATGTCCCCACTTCTAGTGGAGCTTGCTGAAGACTTATCCCAGTTTACATCAGGTAGATTGAAATCACCCATAATTATTACCTCCCCTTTTAATGCCATTTTAGCAATGTCTTGTAATAGAACATTGTCCGTTTCCTCCTCTTGCCCTGGTGGCCTATATATCACTCCAGTACGAAGAATAACACCCTGGGTTTCTATGGTAACCCAAAGTGCCTCAGTTTTCTCTCCAATACACCCTGGATATAAGGGCATCTTCCCCCCATGACAGTTCTGAGGACAATGGGCCTGATCCAGAGCTATCACTCCAGTATGAAGAATAACACCCTTGGTTTCTATGGTTACCCAATTGGTTACCCAATGTAATGTGAAGGCTTGTGTGGAGAGGAATTGTGGAAGGACCAGTATAACGATACATAATAAGAATAGTTAATATTATATCCCAACAAGTGAGCACAGAGAGAGGTTCTCAATTTCTTGCAAACAAGGGATCTTGTTGAGTTCATGATCATCGATACATGGTTGGAAAGAGCCATCTTTTTTCTGCACAAAGTAGAAACATGCTCCTACTGGAGATTTAGAGGGTCTGATGAACTTTTTTCTAGATTCTCCTGGATGTATTTCTCTATGGCCTTTCAAAAGTGAAAACAGTCTTCCCTTGGATAGCTTGGCATCTGGCACAAGTTCAATGGCACAACCATACGACTGATGGTAGTGTGTATGCACCTTACACTGAAAAGACATCCACATAATCTGCACACAATGTTCGTAGGCTTTCCACGGACACAAAGATGCTGAGGATTGGCTCCACGAGAAAGGAAAATTAACACTTTTTTTCCCAATTATCTCTCCAGAGTCCCAGTCGATATGAAGGTTGTGTTTTCTCAGTCAGTGTCCAGTATTAACTGATCTGGTGCATAGTCAATAATCAAAAGTGCTAGGGACTCCGAGTGACACATACCAATGGAAAGATGCAGAGGAACTGTTTACATACTGACCATGCCCATGAGAACAACTGTCCATCAAGACCACAGGCCATAGTGGGATAATCCAGATCCACCAAAGATTCCAAGATTCATAATGTAGTCATGTGAGTATGATAACAGAATTCTTGCAAGAGATTAAATGATTTGCAGGTAGACTTCTTCCAAATCCACCCGTGTTATTCATTTCCCACTGGTCTTGATTTGTTAGGACAATGATCAGCCTTATTGGGCCTGATCCAGAGCTACGGCCGCCATCGCTAGTACGGCGGCCGTAAGCGTAATGCGCATGCGCCGGGCAGATGTTGCGTCGTAGGGACGCTGGAGGGGACGTCCCCTAGTGTCCCTACGCTGAAGTTCCGTAATGCGCATGCGCCGGGCACATGTTGCCCGGCGTCACTATGGAAACGCCCGATCTACCATAGTAGCGCCGTAGGGACGCTGGAGGGGACGTCCCCCAGCGTCCCTACGCTGAAGTTAGTGTAGGGGGCGGGGGGAGGGAGGGTAATGAGGCTGTGAGGGCTGCGTTAATGTACTAACGCCGCCGCCCCAGCGTATCAACTCTCCCTTACGCCAGCTGAAGTTAGGGTAGCCTTCAGCCGGCGTAAGGGAGAGTTCATACGCTCCTACAAGGGGGCGTGTTGGGCCAGAGCAGCGATGTTACGCTGAGCGCTACAGCGCTCAGTGTAACATCGCTGCTCTGGATCAGGCCCATTGTCTCTACCCCCACAGCATAGACAAAGCGCAATTGCCAGTCACCTGCTCTTCTCCTGTTTGAATAGACAATAAGAGCCAATCTACATCGTCTCTTCTTTATAAGAATTGGGAGAACTGGAGTAGGATAGGATTAGAGATCACTTTCCAATCATCGCTCTCTCAGACGTCGGCCCACTTTAATGGTCAGCGGCATTAGGTACTAGGGAGTCAGCAGGAGGATACTGCACCAGGGCATATTTAATAGCTTCAGAGAGATCTAGGCAGAATTTGCTTCTAAGGGCAGCTGATTGCTGAGCTGGATTGTCTTTGGATAGGCTGAAGGCCCATGTTTGAAGATCTCCCAGGATGTGTGAGATAAATGAATCCCATTCGCTGCTGTTCATTCCTAGACCAGTGAGTTCAAAGTAGATGTTTTTAAATGTGAGAAAATGGCTGCGGCCTCCTGTGAACCGGTCCGGGAGGTTCTCTTTGATATCTATGGCAGTTCCTGTAGGTCTGACTGCAGCTTGTACCTAAAGCTGTAATCAACTCTGCTTGTGTCTGGATCCTTGTGGTCAGGACTTGCACCATTTGCATGGAAATATATTGTTGTATAGAGCATTAATAAAGAATCCTGGACCTGATTCACAGTTAAGAAGCTGCTGATATTTGTGAGCATATTTTTAAGAACGGATAAACTGCGCATGCATAGTACCCTTATTTATGCAATTTACGTAGGATTTAGGAAAGAGGATCTATTAAGAGCGATTCTTAACCCCACTCTTAATGAGCTGAGTAAGAAGGGGCATGCCAGGCCAAGTTAAGAAGGAAAGTTAAGAAAGTGGGTGGGGAGAGGCATGGAAATGGGGCAGACAGGGCGTGGTTTGCTAAGTGCGTGTGTATTTTAGCAACTTAATAACAAACACGGACGTAAAGATGAAGTAACAAAAAGTAATGAAAATGGAAATAAAAGCATATATGTAAAACCATCATTTATTAATACACAAGATACACACATTAAAATATATAACATTTGATATTTTGGACGGCAATATAAAAGGCCGCCCACATATGGACACTTTGAGAAAGAGGATCCTTCCTCGAAACGCGTCAGGGTGACTTTTGATTTTACGGAGAACTATCTACTACCCTCCGGGTGTTTACCAGGTCCTGCTTACTTTATTCCATTAGTCGCTTTCCATTAGCTAGGGAGGGCAGGTGTGAGGAGGGGAGGTGCAATGTACGTACGGAGAGATAAGGTAGCCCTATAACACTTGTAAGTGCCATAAGGTACCTAAAAACAGGGGACGGGTCAGGTGATGGAAGAGTGAGTTAGGTGCGCATCTGCAGGCACCTAACTCACTCTTAAGTGTGAATCAGGTCCTAAGAGAGGAAAGTTACACCTGGGCAAAACCATGGTGATTGCTGGGGGGGTCAAGTTAATTGTATTCTTTGCATGCAGGGATTTATATTTGAATTGCTTACTGCACAGATACTGACCAGCTTTACACTGTTATTTAGACTTGGGCCGGGAAATATCACCTCTCAACTCTAATACTGTTTGCAACAGATGAAATATGACTCCCCTGCAATCACCATGGTTTAGCCCAGAAGTAACTCTCCTTTCTTATTTTCAAGCTCCTTCTTAAGTCTGAATCAGGCCCTTTATCTCTAGATTTACCTGCCATTTGACAACATGTAACAGAGAGACAATCAATTAATTCTATGCTTTTGTCTATAGAGATATTGCTACTATGGATGAATTTGGATACTGCACAATCATCGGACGCTGTAAAGATATGATTATCCGAGGGGGAGAAAATATCTATTCTGCTGAAATAGAGCAGTTCCTGCACACACATCCCAAGATCATGGAGGCTCAGGTAAGGGGAGAAAACACAGATGTTTCCTAACTCAGCTGTGACCCTCTACCCTCATGGCTGCCAATACAGACTCCTCTGGTAGATGCAGCCATGACAGACAGGTCATGCAGTAATCATTTGCATATGTTAATGTAAGCATGCTGTCCTCACTTCTTACAGGTCGTTGTAGTGAAGGATGAGCGGATGGGGGAGGAGCTTTGTGCCTGTATCAAGACCCATAACAGGGAGCAGTGCACCGCAGAGGAGATTAAACAGTACTGCAAAGGAAAGGTGAGCAGTGACCTGGAACATTCATTAACCAATGCCAAGACTGCTGTAGGCCATCGCTCACACCATTTAATGGATTATGCTGCTTATATCTCTGACATATAAATGTATATATAATATGTGCCAATAAAAGGGGTTCTCTGAGTCGCTCCTATAATGAAAGGATGTGTATAACCATAGCCTGGAAAATCTCTTCAGTATCTGCTGGCTGAGCTGCGTGGACAGGACTGCCAAATATAGGAAAGTGTTTATCATTCCTGTAGTTCCTGTATCAGGTGTTGTGAAAGTGCCAGCATGCTTTGACTGTATGGGCATCCCTAATACCTGATAGAGCATGCTGGGATTCGTAGTTTCAACACCTAGAGAGCCACAGGTTGGCCAGGCTGCTCTATATGAACCACAGTCCATCCTTCTCTGTTTGGAAGCCTTTGCTGTCATCCAGACTTTGTGGTTTGGGTAGCAGGAGGCTACGGCTTATTATAAATAATAATGTATATATTATATATATATATAGCACAATGCCAATGTTCACAACACCTGGAAAGGTGAAGGTTGTCTATGCCTGGTCTACAGATTGTGTTTATCAGAATTCCTGATAAAATAATAATCATTTATTAATATATTAATAGGTTTTACTATAGCGCCATTTGAACGCAGCGCTTTGCAGAGAATATTTCACATCGGTCTCTGCCCCTATTGGAGCTAGGTACTAAGGTCCCTAACACATACATCCGTACACATTAGGTTTCATTTAGTAAGCAGCCAATAAGAATAGAGAACAGCGATTTACAGAGAACATTAGACATTCACATCAGTGCCTGCTACATACTAAGGTCCCTAACACATACATACATACACTCAGGTTAGCTTAGTTAGCAGCCAATTAACCTACCAGTAATTTTCGGCATCTGGGAGGAAACCGGAGCAGCAGGAGAATTTCCACGCAGACATGGGGAGAACATATAAACTTCACACAGATAAGGCCTAGTCCTAGGCCTACTTACTGACCACTATGTTGCCATATTAATAACAATAATAGTTAATAAAAAATATATATATCATGGGGATAGAGGACTGGTTGTGGCAGCAAATTCAACTATGTAAAGAACAAAGTATTTAATAAGAATATTTCATTCATTTAGATCTAGGATGTGTTATTTTAGTGTTCCCTTTATTTTTTTGAGCCGTGTATATAGAAGGGGTTCTGTGAGACGTTCCTATAATGAAGAGATGTATAACCATAGTCTGGTAAATATCTTACATAGGGAGACTTCTAGCAGGATCAGGGACACAGGGAGACCCGCTGAGGCGTAGCTGCTGAGACCACCTGTTGGAAGCTATAAGTATCCATACGCCAGCCCCAGCACTGTAACACATAAGCTGCATTTGCTCTGAAACACTGGAGATACAAATGGTGTGACATCTAAGCTTCATCTGTTCTGTGACACATTGGAGACACAGACATTTGCAAACACCCCAGAGACTTATATGTTACATGTAGCCTGGATTTCCATCACTGGCACCGAAACTGAGAAGTGACAAACTTACATTATGCCGTCTACTAAGCTGGGGAAAGGGGTATTACATGTCAGTGCCAGTACAAAGATGTCCCACAGTAGTGATCACTGGGCTGGAAAGATGGCGCAACCGAGTAGCCCAAAGGCCCCATTAAAAGCACTGGGTGCAATGATCTATAGGGCCCGTGTTCCTCTTTATGTAAAGCCTTTTTAAGTAAAATAAGTTGATGTGAACTGCATGACATTGGTTACCAGTATTGTGCTATGAGCAGGACCAGATTAACAATGGGGCTAATGGAACTACAGCCCCAGGCCTCTATCTGAAAATAGGCCCACACACTGCAGAACTCCAGGCCTCCTGCTGCATCTGCCTCTAAAGCATACTATACAGTGTGGGCCCTTGATAATTTATAGCCCCAGGCCCACATGGCCCGCAATCCGTCCCTGGCTATGAGCATACATAGATACATAGAAAGTAACGGCAGCTAAGAGCCACATGGCCCATCCAGTCTGCCCTGTTGTTTATTTAAAACTATACTGACCCTATTTACCCTCAATTTAATTTAGTTTAAGATTTAGGATATCCTTATATTTATCCCAAGCATGTTTACACTGTTCTACTGTGTTACCTTTATCACCTCAGATGGGAGAATATTCCACTTATCTATCACTCTTTCTGTGAAGTCATTTTACCGCAAATTTCCTCTGAATCTACCACCCTCCAGTTTATATTCATGCCCTCGTGTTCTATTACACATCTTCCTTTGAAAAATGCCCCCTCCTGTAGCCGGTCACAACCTCTGATATGTGTGAAAGTTGCTATCACATACCCCTCTCCCTTCTCTGCTCCAAGCTATACATGCTTAGTTCCTCTAGCCTTTCTTGGCATGTTGTGTGACACAGGCCATGGACCATTTTAGTTGCTCTTCTTTGTACAGTCTCCATTATATTTATGTCTTTTCTGTCCTCCAGAACTGATCACAGTATTCTAGGTGAGGACGTACCAACTATCTATAAAGGGGAATAAACCTCTCTGTTAGTGTGATAGAGGTGGCACTTCTTAGTTTGCCCAAGGAATTAAAAAAGAGTTTTAGCGCCCAACATTAACTTTGGTTGTTGAGGCAGTAGATATTAACCCTTGGTTTTGCAAGTGCTGAAAATTTTAGGTATTTTTTTTTTTGTCTAATCGTCATTATTGGTACCTCTGAAATGACTGACTACTGCGATCATTTCTATGTGTTCATGTTATAACATAAAAATAGTAGCAGGAATACAATGCTAAATATTTGTTTCTTGAGAACAACAGGACGTATTTACACCTAAGAAGCTTCTGCTTCTGGGATTTAGATGAGCCGGGGAGGGACGAGAGGGAGGGCAGAGGGGGAGGGCACAGGGGGCGCGGGGGAGTAGGTGAGAGGAATGGTCCGTGTAGAGTTTCCATCTTAAGTAGGACACTGCACGGATAGATAATGTAGCCCTATGATACTAGTAAGTGCTATAAGGTACCTAAAATCGGGGTGCGGTTTAAAGGCAGGAAGGGTGAGTTCGGTGCAGATCTGTCTACTCTTAGATGTGAAATCAGACCAACATTGCCAAATATAAAGGGTTAAATAGACATTAGTTTTCTAATGATAATGGGGCAGATCCAGAACAACGTTTCCGTGCGTATTTACGCCTGGCGGAGATGTAAAAACGTGATTTGGTATATACTGAGCATGCGCACGACAGATGATAGGCTACGAAACCTAACGTAACTCTGAGCGTAATGGCCTTTCACGTATCAGTTGCGTAAATTCGTTCGAGGGGGCGTGACAATTTTACGTTAGCCATAAGTACGAGATGAAATTACGCAATGTAGGCGGGGGTTTGCATTTAAATCGTACAGTATGGACGCACTGGCTATACGTACGTGTGTGGACGTGAGCGGTTACGCTGCCAAAAGTTAAGGTAGGGTTTAGAAAGCATAAAGCTGCCAAAGTACATACATGCAGGGGGAGTGCCTGGGGGAGTGTATAGAATGTACATACATGCAGGGGGAGTGCCTGCGGAGTGTATAGAAGGTACATACATGCAAGGGGAGTGTATAGAAGGTATGTACATGTAGGGGGAGTGTATAGAAGGTATGTACATGCAGGGGGAGTGTATAGATGGTGTGTACATGCAGGGGGAGTGTATAGAAGGTATGTACATGCAGGGGGAGTGTATAGAAGGTATGTACATGCAGGGGGAGTGTATAGAAGGTATGTACATGCAGGGGGAGTGTATAGAAGGTATGTACATGCAGGGGGAGTGTATAGAAGGTATGTACATGCAGGGGGAGTGTATAGAAGGTATGTACATGCAGGGGGAGTGTATAGAAGGTATGTACATGCAGGGGGAGTGTATAGAAGGTATGTACATGCAGGGGGAGTGTATAGAAGGTATGTACATGCAGGGGGAGTGTATAGAAGGTATGTACATGCAGGGGGAGTGTATAGAAGGTATGTACATGCAGGGGGAGTGTATAGAAGGTATGTACATGCAGGGGGAGTGTATAGAAGGTATGTACATGCAGGGGGAGTGTATAGAAGGTATGTACATGCAGGGGGAGTGTATAGAAGGTATGTACATGCAGGGGGAGTGTATAGAAGGTATGTACATGCAGGGGGAGTGTATAGAAGGTATGTACATGCAGGGGGAGTGTATAGAAGGTATGTACATGCAGGGGGAGTGTATAGAAGGTATGTACATGCAGGGGGAGTGTATAGAAGGTATGTACATGCAGGGGGAGTGTATAGAAGGTATGTACATGCAGGGGGAGTGTATAGAAGGTATGTACATGCAGGGGGAGTGTATAGAAGGTATGTACATGCAGGGGGAGTGTATAGAAGGTATGTACATGCAGGGGGAGTGTATAGAAGGTATGTACATGCAGGGGGAGTGTATAGAAGGTATGTACATGCAGGGGGAGTGTATAGAAGGTATGTACATGCAGGGGGAGTGTATAGAAGGTATGTACATGCAGGGGGAGTGTATAGAAGGTATGTACATGCAGGGGGAGTGTATAGAAGGTATGTACATGCAGGGGGAGTGTATAGAAGGTATGTACATGCAGGGGGAGTGTATAGAAGGTATGTACATGCAGGGGGAGTGTATAGAAGGTATGTACATGCAGGGGGAGTGTATAGAAGGTATGTACATGCAGGGGGAGTGTATAGAAGGTATGTACATGCAGGGGGAGTGTATAGAAGGTATGTACATGCAGGGGGAGTGTATAGAAGGTATGTACATGCAGGGGGAGTGTATAGAAGGTATGTACATGCAGGGGGAGTGTATAGAAGGTATGTACATGCAGGGGGAGTGTATAGAAGGTATGTACATGCAGGGGGAGTGTATAGAAGGTATGTACATGCAGGGGGAGTGTATAGAAGGTATGTACATGCAGGGGGAGTGTATAGAAGGTATGTACATGCAGGGGGAGTGTATAGAAGGTATGTACATGCAGGGGGAGTGTATAGAAGGTATGTACATGCAGGGGGAGTGTATAGAAGGTATGTACATGCAGGGGGAGTGTATAGAAGGTATGTACATGCAGGGGGAGTGTATAGAAGGTATGTACATGCAGGGGGAGTGTATAGAAGGTATGTACATGCAGGGGGAGTGTATAGAAGGTATGTACATGCAGGGGGAGTGTATAGAAGGTATGTACATGCAGGGGGAGTGTATAGAAGGTATGTACATGCAGGGGGAGTGTATAGAAGGTATGTACATGCAGGGGGAGTGTATAGAAGGTATGTACATGCAGGGGGAGTGTATAGAAGGTATGTACATGCAGGGGGAGTGTATAGAAGGTATGTACATGCAGGGGGAGTGTATAGAAGGTATGTACATGCAGGGGGAGTGTATAGAAGGTATGTACATGCAGGGGGAGTGTATAGAAGGTATGTACATGCAGGGGGAGTGTATAGAAGGTATGTACATGCAGGGGGAGTGTATAGAAGGTATGTACATGCAGGGGGAGTGTATAGAAGGTATGTACATGCAGGGGACACCACCGATACACCAGTTATACCTAACACCACCGATACACCAGTTATACCTAACACCACCGATACACCAGTTATACAGGCACAGGAGTCAATACATCCTCAATGTCCTCTATGTAGAACAATGTTTTATTCCTGTAGGAACCTGAAATGCCTCCAGTATGGGTCTAGCATGTTACCATTTATTAACGTAAAACAACAGTTATAGTAACAGCAACAAGAGCGATTTCCAGACATAGAGGAATTCATCCCCTGAGGGTGGAAGAGATCGTCCTCCTACTCAATCAGCTCCAGGCGCTACAGCGACAATCACAAATTTGACAATGGTACAAACAATAGCTGTATCTATGTTAAAAGTGTTATTAGCTCCGACAGCTATAAGTTCAGTGTATGCAGACATTGAAAAAACAACAAGAGCTTTTTCCTCTTTGCTCTGCTCTATCTCTGCTGCACTACGTTCAATCCACTGCTCTGTCCCCACTCTCTACCTCAACCTCTCTCTCCCTCCTCTGCCCCACTGCCCCCAGCACTGTCCACTGCTCTGTCCCCACTCTCTACCTCAACCTCTCTCTCCCTCCTCTGCCCCCAGCACTGTCCACTGCTCTGTCTTCACTCTATATCTCTCTCTTCTGCTCGGCCTCACTGCCCCCAGCACTGTCCACTTCTCTGTCCTCACTCTCTACCTCAACCTCTCTCTCCCTCCCTCCTCTGCTTTGCCCCATTGCCCCCAGCACTGTCCTCTGCACTATCCCCCCTCTCTCCCTCTTCCACTCTGCCCCCAGCACTGTCCTCTGCTCTATCTCCACTATCTCCCTCTTTCGCTTTGCCCCATAGCACTGTCCACTGCTCTGTCCCCACTCTCTCCTCTGCTCTGCCCCACTGCCCCCAGCACTGTCCTCTTCTCTATCCCCACTCTATCCCTCTCTCTCTCCTCTGCTCTGCTTCGCTGCCCCCAGCACTGTCCTCCACACTTTCCCTGCTGCTCCCAGTTTCTCCTCCGCTTACCTTGTCCCACTCCTGATTCTGGCTGTCTCTCTCCGATCTGTCCATGCTGTTCATGCAGCTGGTGTTGCTCTCCTGTCCACTCTGTCTCCCATCCTGTCAGCTGCTCCTCTCTCTTACACTTGTCTTCTTTTTGGATCACTTAATTCATTTTTAGGGTTAGGATTAGTAATTAATCTCAGTTCCTACTATCACTGAATGCATTTCAGCATTTCACTTCATCAAGGTGGTTGAGGGGGGATCCAATTTATACCTCTGGGCACTCAACACAGATTTACTCTCTGTTCCAGTGTTTACAAAAGTATATACTGACCGTCTACACCACAGGTACATATACAACTTCCAGTAAAATTCCTAATAACACATGTTCACAAAGACTTAAAATCTACAACTAAGAAATCAAAGTGACCATGTACTGGATCCAGAGTTTAAAAATAAGAGGAAAACAGGTTGAATTTCTCTTTTGTTTTTACAGATGGAAATGCCAACATTTTTTTAATACTTATTCTTATATTGTTATATTATGTTCTTACTCATATTATAGTGTTAATGGACCATATTCATACTTACAATTTAATTCGCTATGGTAGCCACCGCTGGGGAGGCTATCGTACAGAACTTGTGATTCCTGAAAGTAGGAGCATTCGTCATTTATCATTCTCTCTCAAACCTTTTTTTTATTCGCGAAAGACCCAAATCCACTCAGAATGACTGACAAGGCCAGAAGGCTGAAATGTAAGTTTATTTAGTATAGAATGAAGCAGATAATGGTCGGGAGGTTGAGAAGTTGAACACCTCAGAAAGGAAGCAGATGATAAACCACAAGATGGAGGGATTTTGGTAACTGCACCACAGTCCCTGAGTCGCAGAAGGTCCAGAGATGGACCGCTGATCACTCGGCAATCAGACAGTAAATCAGGGTCACAGTTTTATAGACAGACGTCGTGGCCACATTCTGCCTGGGAAGGGACAGAACCCGCTGCGGTTTTGTTTTTGGAAACTGCACCAGGTCCTGTGGTTGGATGTGTTCAAGAACAAACCCAGGAAACAAGGTAAATATCAACAATCAGGACACAGGAAGAACAGCTCAGGAACCAGGACACAACTGCAACATACTGGCCAGGGGGAGTGTCAGGAAGTGCCTTTGTAATATAAGTCAGCCTATCAGTATAGGTATTTATTATTATTATTTTTATCGTTTATTTATAAGGCGCCACAAGGAGTCCGCAGCGCCGTACAAAATACAACAAAATACAGTACAGACATACAGGGTAGGGATGGACAGCATAGTATATAATAATATACAGTACAGATATACAGGGCAGGGATGGACAGCATAGTACATAATAATATACAGTACAGACATACAGGGCAGGGATGGACAGCATAGTACATAATAATATACAGTACAGACATACAGGGCAGGGATGGACAGCATAGTACATAATAATATACAGTACAGACATACAGGGCAGGGATGGACAGCATAGTACATAATAATATACAGTACAGACATACAGGGCAGGGATGGACAGCATAGTACATAATAATATACAGTGATGGACAGGATAGTACATAATAATATACAGTACAGACATACAGGGCAGGGATGGACAGCATAGTACATAATAATATACAGTACAGACATATAGGGCAGGGATGGACAGCATAGCACATAAAAACAATATAAATGTAAATATATCACAAAAATACAATAAAGTGAAGCAAGCACAGAAAGCAAGGCAAAATGCGAGGTGTCAAGCTTGGAAGATCAGGGAGCATGGGATAGAGCGCAGCGAGAGGTTTTGAGGGAGCCACCAGGTGGGGATGGGGTGAAAGGGTAGCAGAGGGGGACAAGAGGGTACGAAGTGAGGGGGGGAGTGATGGAGGAGGAAACAACACTTGGATGGAGGGCCCTGCTCACGTGAGCTAATACACTAAGTGGGAGGGATGAACTTATAGAAGACATAAGGAGGGGTAAAAAAGTGGACTGCTGGTGTGAGCGGAGGAGAGGGGGAAGGAAGGAGAAGAAGGGATAGATGTAGGATGCAGTGAGGATGTTAAGAGGAGGAGGGGTAGGCTAGTCTGAACAGGTGTGTTTTGAGTGAGCACTTGAAGACCTGCAATGTGGGAGAGAGTGTGACTGAAGAAGGCAGGTCATTCCAGTACAGAGGTGCAGCACGGGAGTTCTGGACACTGTGGTGATCAGTAGGGAGATTAGACAGGGGTGGTTAGCAGAATGGAGAGGGTAACACATTTGCATAATAGCTACAAGCTAATTAACAACAAGAGCTCTCACACACAGGATAAACCACAGACAGAACTTACAGGTAACTCAGGACTCAGGTGCATAGCAACTCACAGTGATTAACAGCACACAGACCGGAAGGAGATCAGGATCCTAATAGCCACTTGAAATAGCCTTCATGGCTCTCAGCATCAGCACCACAGGGTAAGAAATTCCCATCATGCATTGCCAGACATCAGCTATGTCAATACTTGTAGAACATGCTGGGAGTTGTAGTTTCTCTTCACCTGGATTGCAAGCTATACATTCATGAATTCACAACCATGATGAACACTGCTGGGGACCAGGAACTTCATCTTCATTGTAGATTGCTCGCTTACAACGCCAGCCCAGGTGCATATGTTGGTATTTGAGTCCACCACTGTGGGGGCCAGAGTGATACAAGTAAGGTGGCTTCACCGGTGTGCATTTACAGCTCCTCACAGTTCAGTTACAGGTATACACCGCTTCTAGGTGCTGAGGCTACTAGCGGATATAGTATATGGGGAAAGGAAATAAAGAACATAAGCTACAAATGATGGGCCAGATCCAGACTTAAGGTCGTGTAATGTACGCAAGCGTGCCCGAGTTACACGCTACTGATTATAATGCACTCCCCTTGCACGCACGTAAACTTAGATGATTTACATGATTAAAACCCTAACGTAACTTTTCCCTGCGTATCTCTGGTCATACATATCGCCTTGTCGTGCGTAAATGCCTAGCCCCGCCCCTACTGTACAAATGAAATGCCTCCACCCACAATGCGTATAATCGGCGTGCGTAGGGACGTCGTGCCCTTTCATACGGAGTTACATACAAGTTACGTACGATCAGAGTTACGATGCACGGTGCGATCTCGCAGCCAGATTTGCGCATGCAGCGTGCCTAAATTAGCTGTCCTTATTAAGTCTGGATCTGGCCCGATGCCCTTAAAACTCAAGACAAATGAACATTAGGACAGTGACGGAGATCCGGAGAGGCAGATGACAGACAGCTCCTCATAACGTCAGCTGTTTCTCCATTATTTCTTTCAGTTTAAATTTCTGGACCTGAAAACAGATGAGAAAAATAATATACACATTTACAAGAGACAAACCTTAATTCTGATATTATCATTACACCACAAATATCTATTTAACCCTTTAGATTTTGCAATGTTATTCTCAAGAAACAAATATTTAGCATTGTAGACTTTCTACTGTTTTTATGTTATAACATGAACACTTAGGACCTGATTCACACTTAAGAATCTTCTTAAAATAAGAACTTAAAGTCACTCCTGGACAAAACCATGTTGATTGCAGGGGGGATTAATTTAATTGTATTCTTTGCATGCAGGGATATATCTTTGAATTGCTTACTGCACAGAGATACTGACCAGCTTTACTATCACACTGTTATTTAGACTTGGGCTGGGAAATATCACCTCTCAACACTAGTACTGTTTGCAACAGATAAAATTTGACTCCCCTGCAATCTACATGGTTTAGCCCAGGTGTGACTTTAAGTTCTTATTTTAAGAAGATTCTTAAGTGTGAATCAGGTCCTTATAAATGATTGCAGTAGTCATTCATTTCAGAGGTTCCAATACTGATTATTAGACAGAAAAAAAATCCTTAACATTTTCAGCACTTGCGAAATAAAGGGTTAATAACTAACTGCCTCAACAACCACAGTTAATGTTGGGCGCTAACACTCTTTTTTAATCCCTTGGGCAAACTAAGAAAACTGTGCCACCTCTATCACACTAACAGAGAGGTTTCAGCTGATAGCACAACACTGGTAACCAATGTCATGCATTTCACATCCACTTATTTGACTTAAAGAGAGGCTTTACATAAAGAGGAACACGGGCCCTATAGATCATTATACCCAGTGCTTATTATGGGGGTACACAGGTTATCCGGTTGTGCCACCTTTCCAGCCCAGTGATTACTACAGTGGGCCATCTTTGTTCTGGCACTACTATGGGGCACTGTAATACCGGGGTTGCCGACTTTTGAACTCTTCCCTCCGGGAGATCCCGGGGAAAAGAGCTAGAGGCCGGAACAGGGCGGGGCTTAATGACACGATTTATGCAACTCACATATTTAAGCCCCGTCCCTTTCCAGTTCTACCTCAAATCATAGTGTTCCAGGGGGTGGGTGGGGTTTGATGATGGAAATCGCATCAACAAGCCCCGCCCATCCCTAGTAACATTAGGGATTACTGTTGTGGGAATCTCCCCTGCCTCTCATGCGGGAGATTTGTCGGCTCTCCCGGGATACTGGGAGAACTGCCCAAATTTCGAGAGTCTCCCGGGTAATCCGGGAGAGTCGGCAACCCTGTGTAATACCCCTTTCACCAGCTTAGTGAAAGGGGAGGTGTGAGTGTCACTTCTTGCTTTCGGTGCCAGTGATGGAAATCCAGGCTGCATGTAGCATGTAAGTCTCTGGCGAGTCTCCAATGTCCCATGTGTCACAGAGCGGATGTAGTTTAGGTATCACAATGTTTGTATCTCCAGTGTTTCAGAGCAAATGCAGCTTATGTGTCACAGTGCTGGGGCTGGCGTATGGATACTTATAGCTTCCAACAGGTGGTCTCAGCAGCTACGCCTCAGCGGGTCTCCCTGGGTCCCTGATCTTGCTAGAAGTCTCCCTCATCAGCCCATAGACTCGCTTTCAAATTGCTCTCCCTTAAGCAAGTTGTTCACAGGATACTGACCAGGGCCTCTCCTCAGGCCTTAGTGCACTGCACCCAGCAAGGAGTGTGGGATTGTTGCAGTAAGTGTCTCTCCACTCTCTCTGAATCAACTGCACTCATTCTAACCAAATACACAAAGGGCTTAATTTACTAAATTACAGGAAAAGGAACCAATCAGATTCTAGTTTTCACTTTCCTATTAAATACTAGAGCATGTCGGCAGCAGGGGGAGAAACGTACCGCCGACGCTGAGGCCAATACCGGAGACAGACCGCGGGGTGGAGGCGGATCACATCTACAAGGCTCCCACTGCACTCAACACCACAGCGGAGCTGCTCACTAATCTAGTGACCTTCCTGTCGGACAGTTTCTGGGGCGTAACGCTGGGGCCGCTCCCTACCCACAGCTAATCTGTAAGGCCACAGGTTGCCTATAGACACAAAACATTTGGGGCAGTGATCACTCTGAAAGCCCCTTGGTGGACCCTATCATACAGCTCCTTGTTGGAGCACCCTAATGTGAGGGGCAATATATCAAACACTTGCTTCATCACCAATAACCCCCTGGACCACACTGTGCTCTGAAGGTGTGCCTAAAATAAGAACTGAAAACCCCTGCTTAGAATCATTTCTGGTCCTTTTATCCCCTCAGCTACCTTCTGAGAGAACATTTCCTATGCCAATTTTGGGAAATATTACCTGAACCTCCCCCTCAACAATCCTTTGACCTATTTACCATTCGGGAGTGATTCTCCTCAACCTTTATACAGCCCTGTAATTCCATCATTACTAAAAGGACTGTGTTACATTAACATTGTGGAGGAACCAAAAGGACATCTGGTGGACAAACTCCCACATTGCATGACATCCTTGATTAATGTAACAACAGTTATGTAAAATTCCCAACCCACTGTGGTGACCCTTTCGCCAGGCTTGCCGACTTTTAACAGCTTCCCTCCGGGAGATCCCAGAGGGAAGCTATAAATGCATTCAGGGGGTGGGGCTTAATGACGCGATTTATGCAAATTTTGTAATTAAGCCACCCCCCCCGAATAATACTTACCCATTTTTAGCCGTAATAGGGATTGGGAAGGGACTTGATGGTGCAAATTGCGTCACTAGCGTTCAAACCACGAGCTTCAAGTTGCTTGCAGGAGATTTGCCGGCTCTCCCGGGATACCGGGAGAACTGCCCGAATTTCGGGAGTCTCCCGGACATTCCAGGATAGTCGGCAACTCTGGATTTTGAATGCTTTAGAATATGAATATTCTCTGAATTATATTATCCGAGGCCTGCATTCATCTACGCTGGTATACCGTATATTGGATTTTCCTGTCTAGACAATCTAATAACCTCTTCTACAATGGATAGATTTGCTAAACATCAGCGCTCCAAGTTGGATAAAAAACAATCAGAACAGACTGATCCTGTTAAACCCAAAGCTACCATTACAACTTCCTCTGGCAATTTAGAACCTAATCTTGCTCCGGTATCATACTCAGATGTGGTTAAAGCCATAAAAGAGACAATGGAACCGCAATAACAAGAACAGGCTAATCAATTCACTGCAGCTATACAGGAACTGAAACCTCAAATAGCACAAACAGCTACACAAGTCCAACTCAATGAAGCTCGGCTTGGAGAGGTCTTCCAAGACGTGTCTTTACTCAAACAAGAAATGGAACAAGCACAAAAATCTACTAATCGGTGGACAACCTGGAGAACAGGTCTCGTCGGAACAACCGCAGACTCATCGGTCTACCGGAAACAGTCAAAGGACCTGCCCTCTTCAAGTTCATATCTCAAACACTAGCAACCATTCTCAAAATCCCAGAGGAGGCAGGTCCATTCTACATTGAAAGGGTTTCCCGGATAGGCCCTACTAGAAACAACTTGAAAGAAAGGCCACGTGCAGTTATTTTCTGGTATCTCAATTACGCTCAGAAAATGGAGATCTGGGGCCGTATTCAAAAAATACACAATTATACGCACTGAAGTTGCAAGACAACACCCATGACACCCATCACACGGACGGGTTGACCGTTACTTACAAGTGCCTTGACCACCCTTATCTTTAAGTGTGCATATCCGAGCGTATAATACTTCCGTACATGCGTATCTAGCTAACTGTGCCCTCTAACGGTCATTTAAATGCCTCCCCCCCACCCACTTACACGTTTCTATCCCTGGACGGATTATAAACACGCCCCTCCGTACATATTTTCTTACGTGCGATTCACAAGTCCGTGCCTACTGGACTTCCGTGTGTAAAATCAACGTAGATTGCGTAAATTCAGTTACTCGCTGGACCGAGAGAAAGGTGAGTAACCTCTCCTGTGTGCAGGGTAGGGAGGGTTAGGGTTAGGCTGCAGGGGAGGGAGGGTCAGGGTCAGGCTGCAGGGAAGGGAGGGTTAGGGTAAGGCTGTCAGGAAGGGAGGGGTAGGTTTAGGGTAATGAAAGGGGAGGGTTAGGGTTAGAATTCAGGAAAGGATTGGGGGACTTTTTTTACTTACTTTTCCGAAAGCTCGGTGCTCCGTGGATCGATTGCAATGCCTCATCGAGGCATATCCAATCAAAATCCCAGCCAGTTCGAAACTGGCTGGGAGGAAACGGTCCTATTGAAATAGGGCCGTTCTAAGCGGGGACCCACACCCGGTCCAGCAATGTTTATGCTACAGGACTTGTGCAGTCTTTACTGCCCATTGCTCATAAAACTAACTTTACTACGGTGTGGCTCCTCCCCTCCTAAATTGAGTACTAGATATTGTTTAATTGTATTGTCTTTGTTGATGTTTATATTTTCTGTTGTTAAGTCTCGATGTCCATGCTACTGAACGCAAATTCTTCCCAAGTCGTCCTCCATGCCTCCTCTACTCCTTTGACTTGCGTCCTCGGGGTAAGCGCTATTTATATGTTTTGCTTTCTCAGCACCACGCTCAGCCATGAAGTACCCATCTCATATTTGGGTGGAAGACTTTCATCTTCCTCCATCACATCACATATTTCTGACAACCATTCTAAAATATGGTTAACTTAAAGGTCTGCTCCTGGAATATTGGTGGTATTAATTCACCTATCAAGAGAAGGAAAATTTTTACCTACTTAAATAAAATGCAGGCAGATATCACTTTACTACAGGAGACCCACTTAATTGATGCAGAAATAGACGCCCATAAATTAAAAGTTCTAGGTCATTCTTCTTTTACCTCTAAGGCAAGAGGAGTGGTTAGAAAAGTGATCCCCAATGTCATCCATTCTGTCACATCTGATCCATCAGGGAGATTTGTGAAAATTGACGTGTCTCTATACTCTACTAGGTATACGATATGTAACATCTATGCCCCTAATTCTAAAATCAAAGTGTTTTTTTCAATCAGTGCTGTCTAAACTATACCAATACTCCAACACCAATATTATTTTGGGGGGCGATTTTAATCAAGTTGCTTCACTATATTTAGACAAGCAAAACCCTAAATCACAAACACAAATAAGAGGATTTAAAGTAGGCGCTCACAGTGTCCCTGCATATATCTGACCACAATATCTCTGTGGTGGGATTCTCCTAGATCAGGGATAGGTAAACTGTGGCTCTCCAGGAGTTGCGAAACTACAATTCCCAGCATGCTTTACCTGCAAAAGCATAGCTGATATCTGACAAGGTTTGATGGGAATTGTAGTTTTGCAACACCTGGAGAGCCGCAGTTTGCCTATCCCTGATCTAGATGAACAACGAATCCAACTAGATCCTCTCACACGGTAATGTCCATATGTTCTAAGTCCAAAATCTTTATAGTTCGTGCTCAATCTATCTAAAATGTGATCCTTAAGCGTTATTTTAGCTATAAGTTTCACACACTTATACAATACAATGGGCTTCCCCTTATTTATCCTCTGAGGGAAATCCTCTATAAATATGTTTTCAACCTGAGTGGGAGTTACACCTTGAAAAGACACCTGGGTCTGTCGAAACGCGTTGGATTTAACTCTGGAGGCATCAGTACACTATTAGGAGTCCCATGCTAAATGACTGGGAGCTATCCGCATTATCATATTGGCAGATTGGATAACAACCAAGTTCTTTTCTATATATGCCTGTTTGAAACTGTCACGATTGAGGTGTCCACAACTCTATGTGAGTACATTTAATCTTGCCTTAAATACCTTTAATAAAATTTATTGCGCTATTATGCGTTGTCTCTGGCTTTCTTTCCCATATGTGAGGATATCGAGGAATTTCCCTTGCAACGATCACCAAGGACACCTCTAGCCGTGAATACTGGAAGTGAGGTAACAGACTACTCAGACGAGAGTCCAGAGGAGAACGAATGCGAGCCCACGAGAAAGACTTCGGGATTTGAGACAACCGAAGCGTGGAGAGAGACTTTCTGCAGTATTCTACAGGGAAGCAATCCGGTCTGGACATATTCATCAAACTGTGAGTGCTATAAGTACAGCGGCAGACACGCTTTGACCCGACATTATCGGGAAGCCCATTGTATTGTATAAGTGTGGGAAACTTATAGCTAAAATAACGCTTCACGCTTCAAGGATCACATTTTAGACAGATTGAGCACGAACTATAAAGATTTTGGACTTGGAACATATGGACATTACCGTGTGAGAGGATCTAGTTGGATTCGTTGTTCATCTAGGAGAATCCCACCACAGAGATATTGTGGTCAGATATATGTATGGACACTGTGAGCGTCTACTTTAAACCCTCTTATTTGTGTTTGTGTACTTTTTCAAAAGATTGACTGTATCTTTCCCTTTTTGGAGGGCTGAAGTGGGCAGCATAACAGAGGCACTTTTATTATTATCTCATCCCCATTGTTTTGTGGGGAAATTGCTTATTGTAAAACCCTAAATCAGTTAAAACTCCCCTCCCAAGAGTAGGGATACGTTACCTCACTCAAAAGCTACACCTCCTGGATATTTGGCGAACCATCCACCCCCTGGACAGGGAGGTCACATGCTTATCAGCGGCATATGGGTCTCTATCCAGGGTCGATTATCTGTTGGTAATACCCCGTTCAGATTACCACCTAAAAGCCGGGGTTTTCATGAAATTGCCGAGTTTCATGAAAACCCCAATCTGAACGCAAACCCCGGGTCTCTCTAGCCGGGTCTTAGACCCGGCTAAAAAGAAGGGTTTTTGCCGGCTTTTTCAATAGCCGGCTTTTTGCGTTCAGATTGAGCTAAAAAGCCGGCTTTTTTCCCTGCTGCCGGCTTCTAAAAAAAAAATATATAAAAAATGTTTAAAAAAAGCCGGTGCTTTCAGCTGTCTGAACGCACCACTTTGAAATTTTTTTCATTCTGCCCCCTGCCTAAAAAGCTGGCTTTTAAATCTAGCGCAAAAATGGTACTTTTATAACAGCCCCCACTCACCTTTCCAGACACAGTCAGAGGATAGTCATTTACAAAGACAATGTAACGAGGAATCTTAAAATGAGAGATCTGTGGGGACAAAACATGTAAAAATGAGAATACATTCTCAATGTACTGTATATGATTACAGAACTAGAAATAATTACATTCCTGTAGCATGACAATGGCCACCCTTACATTGTGATCTGACAGAATCTATTTGAGAAGATTTGCAGCATTTTGATCAAGCCACAAAGCAACTTCTTTTTGGCAAAACTCCTGTTATTGCTGACATACACTATACATTGTTGGGAAAGAAGGTGAATGTGTGTGTGTGTGTGAGTGTGTGTGTGTGTGTGTGTGAGTGTGTGTGTGTGAGTGTGTGTGTG
>WWET01002577.1:200079-211007 GCA_011038615.1 Limnodynastes dumerilii | reverse complement strand
AGTTGTATGGTTAGACGAGTCTTATTGTTAGTATTATTTTTATTATTGTACATTCATGTACAGCAGGCACAGGAAACCTTCACCACTCTGGAAGTCAGATTTATTAAGCTGCAGGAAAGTAAAAGTAGTATCACATACTAGAAAATGTCAGCTAGAATCTGATTGGTTGCTACGGGCAACAACTCCACTTTTCCAGCTGCTTAGTAAATCTGGCCCTGGGTGTTGTGAATAATGACTGTGTTCTGACAATATATAAATAGTTATTTATAAGAAGCTGCAGCCCCCTGCTACCCGAAACACAAAGCCTGGATGGGAACAGAGACTTCCAAATAGAGGGGTGGTAGGATGGACTATGGCACATATAGAGCAGCCTGGCCAACCTGTGGCTCTCCAGGTTAAACTACGATTCCCAGCATACATTATCAGGTATCAGCTATGGCCATACAGTCAGAGTAAGCTGGGACTCGTAGTTTCACACCCCTGGAGAGTCATTGGATGACCAGGCCTGATATAAACACTACAAGAATAACACTTTCCTATATTTGGCAGCCCTGTCCACGCAGCTCAGCCAGCAGATATGTAAGAGATTTTCCAGGCTATGGTTATACACATCCTTTCATTATAGGAGCACAGAACCCCTTTTTTTGCTATATATTATATATACATTTATATAGCAGAGATCGGTGTGAGCCGATGACCTACAGCAGTCTTGGCATTGGTTAATGAATGTTCCAGGTCACTGCTCACCTTTCCTTTGCAGTACTGTTTAATCTCCTCTGCGGTGCACTGCTCCCTGTTATGGGTCTTGATACAGGCACAAAGCTCCTCCCCCATCCGCTCATCCTTCACTACAACGACCTGTAAGAAGTGAGGACAGCATGCTTACATTAACATATGCAAATGATTACTGCATGACCTGTCTGTCATGGCTGCATCTACCAGAGGAGTCTGTATTGGCAGCCATGAGGGTAGAGGGTCACAGCTGAGTTAGGAAACATCTGTGTTTTCTCCCCTTACCTGAGCATCCGTGATTTTGGGATGTGTGTGCAGGAGCTGCTCTATTTCAGCAGGATAGATATTTTCTCCCCCTCGGATAATCATATCTTTACAGCGTCCAACGATTGTACAGTATCCATATTCATCCATGGTAGCAATATCTCTATAGACAAAAGCATAGAATTAATTGACTGTCTCTCTGTTACATGTTCTCATAACAGCAGTTAAGCCTTACACTGACCCTGCTGCCCCTTGGCGCCATGTCCGCAGGCATGTATCAGCATAGGTGGCGCCTTCCTTCATGCAGGCTGACAGATGCACAGATACAGCTGCAGGACTTAGGACTGATTTACGCATCGGTGTTGCTAGAGGAGCAAGACTCTTAATGCAAATGAGCACACAGGCTACTAATGTACAGTATGGGCGTGAAAACAGGGTTAGGACTGATCCACAAGTAGGAGCGCCTTACGTAAACTAAAATACGCACGGGAAAAGTTAAGGTAGCCCTCTACCACTCTCTTATTCTTTGTTGTTTTATAATAAAGAAAAATGTATGGTTACTTTATTGTAAATATTGTGTAACATTTCAAGTTAATACATATGTATTGTCAGTGCTGCACAATGATGCTTTTAGATTTTTCTTTGTATAATAACATTAAAAGAAGCAGTGAATTTGATGATAACTAATATATGTGCAACATAAAAATACGAACAAACTTTTTTTTAAAATAAATATATTTCACATATATCTGTAAAAAAAAGTTTTTAAAATGTAATTACTTATAAAAACATTAATATGTTATGGTAATTATAAAGGAAAGAAAATATTTTAGTAGTTTGAGATTCATTTACTAATATAAAAATACTTCATCAAATTATTAAAATATTTGACTGTAAAGTTTATAATAAAGGGTTAATGTAGACTAACAAAATAAAATGTAGCCTAGATAATGATTTTATTTAATTGTTAAATTACAAAAACTAAGCCATGCTAGTGAAATAAATAATTAACTTAATAACAACAATCTATGCTTTTAGTTGGTAGAATCACAACTAGTTTAACGTTCCTAAATGGACGCTCGATTCATAGGGACACTAGTACATTAGTTCTTAAATATACGCACAACACACTTACATACATGCATGCAAGAGTGTGGTTATCTCGAAACGTAACAATGACTGAATCACAACTGCGGAAAATAGTCGTGCATATTTTTAGGAAAGCATGCAAATTCACACTAAAGTGTGAATACAGTCCATAGACTTTAGATGACCAGACACCATCAATTGATATATATCTTTGTACATTCTCATAATTCTGTACTACTGGAGTTCCGAGCGCCCTCTTCTGGGAGATCTTATAAACTCTCATTTTTATTGTTTTTCTTTATATGTCAGAAGTGTTTGATGTTCAAAATCTATGCACCTAATTAACAGCAACATATGCATTATTAATGAAGTATTATCTTTTTTTATCAATCAATATACAGATTCACATAGCTATTTATTAGAAAAGATACTGGGAATTTGAACCATTGAATAGTTACTATAAATAAATGCCTTTAATATTCGATATTGAGACTCAATATGAGAGAACATGTTGTCTTAATATATTGATCTCCTTTCCTTTTAAGTATTATTCCCTTCTTACTTTCTCGATGTATTTTAACTTTGCATACTTTTTAACTGGATGGCAATTAAAGTAATGTTTTATTAATAAGTCTACACTACTCTTTCAGTTTCTTTCTTTTTTGGTTTGTGAATGAACTTCAGTGGCAAACGCAGGATTTTGAAAGGGGGGTTTCCAACGCGTGTAATACATGTGGGGTATATTAGCATAGCTCCAAACATTTTGGAGCCCGAAAACAGGACAAATAAGCTCCGCCCCGTCCAAGCTCTGCTCCCGCCCCGCCCCCACTGTCATGCCGCACCTAGCAAAAATGACCCCTAGCCTGTGAGTATGTGTGTGTTATGGAATTAGACTGTGATGTGGCAGAGGTTGAAGGACTGTTTAAAATTGTAAAGAGCTAATTAATATGATAGCAGTGTTAAAAAAAAAAAACATATGTAAAATGACAATACTGATAATATGGTCGTACTATCTGACTGCCAAGACATGTAAGACGTCCATTAACGTTCTCTGTCAAATCGGGAAGATTATAATGTAGATTTGAAAATAATAAAATAGATCTACATTAAAGAATTGCATTGGCTGTAACAAGTCCTGTTTTTGATATTTTTAAAGTAATTTATCATTTACTTCTTTCAGACATTAAAATAGTAGTTTTATATTGATTGAACAGATCTAATAGCAATAACAGTATACAATGCATTAGTAGAGCACAGTACACAATGGACCAGAGCTTGTGTATGTTGAATTTGTTGTGACCCATTCACCATCCCCACCTGCTTTCCTATTGCAGCACAGGCCTTTACCATCTTCCTCTATGTCAGTCGGCCTCACATAGCACCTGCAAAGACACGCCCCTTTTTCGATTTTTTTCCCTCTGTTTTTTTGCACATTTAAACATTTTTTTTTTACATTTCAATCTGGGGGGTTTCTGGGCAACCAGAAAATCTCCCTGGGTACACCACTGCTGAACTATAAGTGTTTTTGGAGCACCAACTAAACAATGATTGTGAGGACATATGTCCTATATGGTTGTATGAGTAGTGTTTAGTTCCTAATCCTGGTGTGATCTTTTCCCTATCTATGTATCTCAAGTTCTTGTCAAGGCAGTTCTTACAGAGACACATTCAGCCAAAACTGAAGGACTCCTGGTGATCCAGAAGACTTTGGAACTGCTCAAAAGGACAGTCTGGTGGCCTTCTATGCCCAGGATGTAGAAGTCTATTTTGTAGACTCCTGAACCACTTATGTCTGCAAAAGACCCCTTGGTGCCTACCTCCAAGTCCTCTCCACCCTTTGTACATGTCCAAGCATCCTTGGATACAATAGTCTATGGACTTTATTACAGATTTACCAGAATCAGCAGGTTTCACAACCATCTGGGTGGTCATGGACCGATTTAGCAAGATGGCTCGTTGTATGTTGTCCATCCTGTTGCAGCATTCTCCATCTTGCCTCTCTGCCCAGTGTGATTTCCAACTTCCACTGTGAGTTACTGTATCATGCCTCTCTTGGTGTTGGGAGCCCATGCTTTCACTTTGTGGCTACCTCTGGGTGTTGGTTTCACTACTCTCTTCCCAGTAGAGGTTTCCAGGGGCTATGACCTGATAGGAGTCCGTAGCCTAACCTATCCCCCCCATCAGGAACCCCAACCTATCCCCACCAACAGGGGCTCTAGTGAAGATCACACTCTTAGTCAGGCTCCTCACCTTGGCTGACCTCGACTGTAACACTCTCTTTTGATGGTCAGTAGGAGCATACATATTAGGCTTGACTAAATAATGTACTAAATTATGCTCCAGAAACAAAACTATTGCATAACAGTTCTATATAATGCCCTTGACATCTAGAGGGAGTCTTGTCCAATCAGATCACTCACCCAGTTTTGTACCATCTCTCCGGGGTTATCACCTCTTTGGTCTTTTCTTCGTCTTCCCAGTAACCCAACATTACGCAGTAACCTCTGATCCACAGCTCCCCAGGGCTATTGAGTGGGACTGTCAGCCCGGTGCTCTCTCTTCCCAGTAGAGGTTTCCAGGGGCTATGACCTGATAGGAGTCCGTAGCCTAACCTATCCCCCCCATCAGGAACCCCAACCTATCCCCACCAACAGGGGCTCTAGTGAAGATCACACTCTTAGTCAGGCTCCTCACCTTGGCTGACCTCGACTGTAACACTCTCTTTTGATGGTCAGTAGGAGCATACATATTAGGCTTGACTAAATAATGTACTAAATTATGCTCCAGAAACAAAACTATTGCATAACAGTTCTATATAATGCCCTTGACATCTAGAGGGAGTCTTGTCCAATCAGATCACTCACCCAGTTTTGTACCATCTCTCTGGGGTAATAGCTTCCTTGGTTCTCTCCTCGTCTGCCCAGTAACCCAGCATTACGCAGTAACCTCTGATCCACATCTCCCCTGGGCTGTTGAGTGGGACTATCTCCCCAGTGTTGATATCTACTATTTTTGCCTTCAAGGAAAGAGCTCTGTTAGTGCTGGGAAATTGTAGAAGTAGAGTGTTTGTGAAAGGGTTTCCTTACCTCTGTATGGGGCAAGACGTGACCCGCAGTACTGGTCTTGCGAGTAAGCTCATCATAAGGGAAGCCAATAAAAGTGCCAGGACTGTTCTCTGTGGTGCCAAAGGCAACCTGCAGGAGGACAACCAATTACAAGGCTATTCTATACTGGAGGTGGGAAAATGTACTAAGCTGTAGGAAAGGAAAAGTGATGATGTTACCTATAGCAACCAATCAGATTCTAGCTCTTACTTTCCAATTACATATTAGAAAATATCAGCTAGAATCTGATTGGTTGCTATAGGTAACATCTCCACTTTTCCTTTCCCGCAGCTTAGTAAATCTGGTCCTTGGTATTTAAGGAACCACCAGGAACAATTTCAAACTTTTTTCATTTTAGTCTTTTATTTGGTTTTTGATATTGCAATTGGCCAACACTGTTTAAATTAATTTTTGGATATATGTGTAATTATATATAATAAATATTATTTATAATAATATGAAAGTAATAATAATCTCCTTCCTATCCTTGTAAACCCTCAGTAGGATCACTAGTGAGGAGCCACTTACCACAATATTTTTCAATGAGGTCTCTGTTGCTAATTTCCTCATAAATTCAGGGGGTATATTGGCTCCACCAATTATCCCTAAAGGCAAAATAAATATGTGGGTTACTGATTTCAACCCTAGTTGTGGAAAATAAACATTTTATACATGACATAATATAAATTGCATTGCCCGTTTCTTATACATTTCTGCATCAAGGACTCATAGTGGGCCGTATCCAGAGTTAATGGGCTATTCCGTATGCTAGCCTCCGCTGCAGAATGGCTGATCCACAACCCCGCATGTAGAAGAGCAGGACACACCCCTTGCTCTCCTCCGACCATGGAAATTGTGAATCTGCTAACAGGGCCCTACCTTAAGTATTCTGCACGGAACACCAGATTTCACGCAAGGACTTAGCGAAACCAATTTAAATGCCTATGCCCACCCCCTATGTGTGTCACGTACACACCACCCCGTGTGGGGGGCTGATATCTGAACGGAACATAGAATTGTAGCGTCAAGAAGTTTGCTGGAGTTATCATCTGCGAATCCAGATCTGTGGTCAGGAAAACACCCACTGCTTTTGGTCATACACATGACCTGGAGATATGCCAACCATACTAAACTGCGTCTGAAAGGTGAAGGCAGGGGTTGATCCGTTCATGCCTCAGTCTTAACCCAAATAGAAGCTCATTAGCAAATTCATTACGATAGATTATCACATACCGGAAATGAGAGTAGAGGTGTGAGAAGCAAAGTCTGGCTGTGCCAACGCATCAAAATACATGGTAGGGGTCCCGTACACGTGTGTGCATCTGTTTAACATTGACAGGACAGCAAATAAAAATTCTGTCAGTAATATACTGGTGGCCAATCAGTGTTCACTATGGGGTAGATCCAGAACTAAGTACGATAGCGAAGCTGCTTGCGTAACTTCGACTGTTCGTACATTCTGCGCATGTGCACGGCAGATGTTATGCATCGTGACTCTGGTCGGCCGTAACAATTTCATAACTACGTACGAAGGGGCGTGTCAACCCTACGCTAGCCGTATATATACGCAATGGAGGCGGAGGGAGGCATTTCAGTTGTACAGAATGGGCTGGGTGAAGCAGTTACGACCGTCAGGACGCTACGTACGAGCGCGGTTACGTTTTGAAAAGTTAAGGTAGGGTTTGATAGTCACAAATCAGCTAAACTACGAGCGACCGGGGGGGAGTGCATAGTACTTACGATCGCATAAATACACTATGCGATCGTAATTAAAGTGCACTTAGATCTGAATCTGGCCCTACATGCCTGCTGGAATGTTTACACAGAGAGGATTATGATTGGCTACACAAGTATACAAGGAAATATAAAGTACATTCATGTATTTATCATATATAAAAACAGGGAATCATGTAATAGAAAGGATACTTTCAGTCCTTAAGGGGCTGTATCAGCATGAGGATATGCAAGTGTGTGAGACTCTGGTGTCTGCATGAATCCCTGCCCTCATTGTACATTACATTAAGCCACTCCCACTTGCAACCGTAACCCACCTCGCTGTCTGAACACAAAAGGAGTTTAAAAAATCGTAACGTAGAATCAATCTATAACTCTTATCTACTACAAAGGCTGCTACTGATACAGGAAGCGGGGGATAACAATAATACAGATCAGGAAATTTAAAATAAAAAATATTCATTTGCAATTATTGTACATTACATATTGTAACACAAGTCTTCCTGAGTCAGGAGTGTTGACATCAGAACTAAATTAGAAATAACATGTCCAACAGCCATTTAATTTGCATCAAAATAATTTACTTCTCTTTCCAAATGGCTTCTACCAGAGCGCGGGCTTCAAAACCTGGAGAAGGCAAAACCAGCGTAGGACCATAGACGCCCATCATAAGACTGCCAATCACAGAGCCAATACAGTGATATAGAGGAGCTGGAAGAGCCACCCGGACTCCCTAGAGGAGGGACAGGGAAGAGAGTCAGCTCTGGTGGTTTGGCTAGATAAAAGAACAATAAAGATTTTTGGGAATGAATATTATTGGACACTATTGATCTATACATCTGGGGAAAAGGGGTAAACACTGTTGAACAGAGCTTCTCCTGCTTAGTAGAAGCAATAATTTGCACCAATAAAAAGGACCAGATTATTTGTTTTTAAATACATAAGGAAACCATAATATATGGCGGTGCCTGTGTTTAAATCTTCACGTTATTAATACCATACTATACAGCTGCTTGACGGTATGTATAGTTTTTGTTAATGGCTCCCAACATTTCAAATCCTGAAACCGGGACAAAATTGTCCCACAAATGTCCTTATTTGTTCAAACCACACCCTCTCTTCCACAAGCCCTGTCCCTTTTGTGGGCTACAAATTTGGAAAGTCTCTCCTGAATTGGGATATTATGTCATCCAAATTCATCCAGTGGAAGGCCCAGAACATTCTCCCCGAGTCAAAGTTCTGCCCTACATACGCCAACATATTCTACTAGTAACCCCCAACCCCCCTTGTATGTCTTATAGGATGCAATGTTACCTCTCTGTGAAGTATTCTTCCAAATCCTTCATTCATATTAAGCTCCAGAGCCGAATTATCCATGAGGCAATTGGGGAGGTCGTCCCGGGGCCCCCACACACAAAGGGCCCCCACAAATTGCCGTGAAAGAGGGTGGATGTCAGTGATTGACATCCTCCTCTTAAGCATAGTATATCGCAGCCGCCGTCATATTCCGGCAGCTGCAATAGTGTGCCTAAGAGCAGGATGTCAATCACTGACATCCATCCTCTTACACTGTAGCCGGGGAGCAAGGGGGCGGAGCATTCACGTAGCGCTCCTGTCCCCTGTCTGTACAGAGCTAGCTGCGCTATGCACAGCCACTGCTCTGTTTACAAGGCGCCACGTGACCTAAGGTCACGTGAGCGTCACAATTCTTCAGAGCGCGCACCGCAGAGGACAGAGCCGGAGGAGAGGCAGCAAAGGTAAGTTTATTGTAAAGTGGAATGGGGATTTAAACAGAGAGGGGCACAAAGGCTGGGTGGACACAAAGGGGAGGCAATAGTGTTCTGGAAATAAAAGGATGGGCAATAAAGCTGAATGGACACAAAAAGGGGGGCAACAGGGTTGGCTAGAAACACATAAAGGTGGCCATTAGATTGACTGGATACAAAGAGGGGTCATTAAGATTGGTTGGACACAGAAGGAAGGGGCATAAGGCTGGTTGAATACACAGAAGGAGGGGGTATAAAGCTGACTGGATACAGAAGGAGGGGCAATAAGGCTGACTGGAGAAACACATAAAAAGGCAATAAGGCTGGTTGGACACAGAAGGAGGGGGCAATAAGGCTAACTAGACGCAAATAAATAGGGGGGCAATTTTTCTGTATGTTAATTTGAAGCAGGGGCCGCCCACGATTTAGTTGCCCAGGGGCCCCCACAGACCTTAATCCGGCCCTGTTAAGCTCCACTCCCTTTCCAGAAAAACTCCACCCACAACTGACCTTGTTTGTTCAAATTAAATAAAGGAATTAAATAAAGGAAATCTTATTGATTTGATAAACATATTACTTTTAATTGTGGAACATTCAAACTGTAAATTATTTACCCAGAGAACAAGCCAAGGACAATGCACTAGGGGGTGTAGGTTCTCATAGCAAAAGGACCTATTTCGAAGAGGCATAGCAATCGATCCCCGGAGCACCGAACACAGTGTTCCGTTAGGTAAGTAAAAAAACCTATACTTTCCCTAATTCTAACCCTAAGTCCCCCCCCCTGCAGCCTAACCCTAAGTCTTCCCCCTTCCAGTTTAACCCTAAGTCCCCAGGGAGAGGGTTTGGTCCGACTGCGGCGCTGGCGGCTTTCCCGAAAATGTATTGGTGAGTATGCGAATCGCACACTCACTCATTCATTTAAAAAAAATCTACTATATTACACAGCCGAAATAGGGACAGCCGAAAAGACACTTTCGCAAATGTGTAACATTGCAGCTGGGTCTCGCAATGAGCACTAGTGGACACCAACAGGGAGCGGAGAGGGGGGGAGCTAGGGGTGGAAACAGAGAAGGTGCGGTCAGAGAGATAGGAAGAAAACCAGGAGAGAGCAGTGTCAGTGAGACCAAAAGAGCAGAGGGTTTGAAGCAGAAGAGGATGGTCAACGGTGTCAGATGCAGCCGACAGATCAAGATGGATGAGGATGGAGTAGTGGGCCTTGGATTTAGCGGATATTAATTGTTGTTTATTTTATGTTTGGAATATAATAATACATTTGGGCCAGATCCAGACATAAGTAAGTCTCTTGCGTACGTCACATTGGTGACAAATGTCAAGCTAACGTTAAATCTAAAGTACGGATCTTAGAAGAAGTTCCGACACTGGGGCCGGCCCTTCACTTCCACATGATTAATCCCCGCTATACAGGCATGGGTAGGCACGTTAATGAAGGGCTAGGAACAGCAGCTCCACACAGATCTCTGTCCAGACTTACGTTTCCAGAACCCGGCAAGAGAGAGGCAGTGGCGTGGGAAGGGTGGTTCCGGTGGATTGCTCAGGTGGCGCTGACGGCAGTCCGGCAGCTGTTAAATCTCTGACAGTCTGCCGGCTCCAGGCGCTCTGCTTTTACAGCATCATGCGTGTGACGTCCTAACGTCACAGGCATGAGAGCAGAGCAGCGGCGCGGACGGCAGAACAAGTAAGTTTTCCACTTATACTAGAATAAAATATAAGGGTGATGGGACAACATTGGGGAGGGGAACAGCACAAGGGGAGATGATGGGGAGAGGGAGCAGATGAGGCAAGGGAAAGATTATAAAGGTGATAAGGTGATGAGAATTGGGAGATGATAAATGGAGAGGGGGAGATGATGAAGAGATTGAGGAGCCGGAGCTGATGAAAAGGAGGGAGGGATGATGAGTATGAAGAGATAATGAATGGGGGAGCTGATGAAGTGAATGGGGTGGGGGAGATGATGAAGAGGGGAGGAGGAGATGAGGAAGGGGATAGAGAAATTATAAAGGGGAGAGGGAGATGATGAAGAGAAGGGGGAGATGATGAAGGGGAAAGAGAATATGGAGGGGGAGGTGATGAGAACGAAGAGATAATGAATGGGCTGGGGGAGCTGATGAAGAGGGGAGGAGGAGATGAGAAAGAGGATAGAGAAATTATAAAGGGGAGGGGGTAGATGATGAAGAGGAGGGGGGAGATTATAGGAGGGGAAGATGATGAAGGGGAAAGA
>WWET01002577.1:173407-200029 GCA_011038615.1 Limnodynastes dumerilii | reverse complement strand
AATTATAAAGGGGAGGGGGAGAGGATGAAGGGGATAGAGAAATTATAAACAGGAGGGGGAGATGATGAGGGGAGGGAGAGATGATGAAGGGGAAAGAGAATGTGGAGGGGGGGTGATGAGGAGAATGGAAAGATGATAAATGGCCACACCCCCAATACAGCACAGAGGAGAGGGTGCCGCAACATACCCTAGCTCCGGGCACCAGGGCAGCTTGCTACACCTCTGGAGAGAGGGGTGTGACAGGGGCGTGCCCTCTTCCGTATGGACTGACAGACCCCTGCATGTACAGAAAGGGTGCAGGGGTCTGGATCCGGTACATTGTTTCCATGGACTCTATTCAAACTTAAGAGCTTTCTGAACACAGAGTAACAAAAATCCACACGTAGGTGTCTAGTGCGCTCCCAGGACCCTCCCCTCTCACTTACGAGATTTAGCTGACTTCCACGTTCATAGCCCTACCTTAACTTTTCCAAGTGACGGGAGTGAGGAGCTTTTGTTAATTTGGAGAAGTCAGGCTGAAGCTTTGGGGAATTTGGCCGTAGTGAGAGGAATCAGAGCATCGGTGGTGATGACAGCAGTACTAGTCAGTGACAGTGTGAGTCCGGTGGCAGCGATTCCAGGTCCAGTTGGTGACAGTGATTGACCGGTGGCGACAACAGCAGCGCAAGTCGGTGGCAGTCCAGTCGGTGATAGTTGAATCCAGGTCCAGTCGGTGGCAGTCCAGTCGGTGATAGTTGAATCCAGGTCCAGTCGGTGACAGTGAGTGTCCGGTGGCAACGACAGCAGCGCAAGTCGGTGGCAGTTCAGTCAGTGACAGTGTGTGTCCGGTGGCGACGACAGCAGCGCAAGTCGGTGGCAGTGTGTATAGCAATTGTGTTAGTCCGGCCGGTGTTTCCAGGTCCAGTCGTGTAACGGCAGGTCAGACAGAGGGTCCTTATTGACGGGCAGTTCCAGAGCACAGCAAAAGGGCAAAGGAAACCCTTTGGAGGACACAATAGTTTTCTGACATACAAAACTGGGACTATTGCACTTTGAACTGTCTATTTAGGGAAGGTCTCAGTTGATTAAGAGACTATTTTAAACAATTTCACCATTTGGTATTCTTAGGAACAATTTAATAATAGGGGTATATTGTTAAGGGGAGGTTTGTTAATTTATCAATTTAAATATTAACTATATTATCTATATTATTGCATTGTACTAAAATTGATACATTGTTTGAAGTTGATGTACTATTGTTTCAAATTGATATTTTGTTACATACAAAATACATTACATACATTACATACATACATTTTGTTCTCATTTCTGTGATTGTATTGTAATATTATATGGTAATCTAAACTCAGCTATCTTTTTAATGCTTGAAGCTAAGACAACTATAAAAAAGTAATAATAATCTAAAAGTAAACTAATTTTACTATTTCACAAATTGTTGTTTGCCTCCTCTTTTCTCTCAGTCGTCTCCACTGGCTTGAATTTCACGTTCCGCAATCCTCACTTACCTGTATTCAACCTCATCCTTGGGGTGTCACAAAAGCCCTCGGACGTGTGGAAGTGCCTAACCCAGCCCGTACTGTACAATTTAAAAGCCTACCCCCACCAACATTGCCTATTCTCCCACGTACGGAGTAGAGCGGGAATGAACTCTGTACGCACTGATATCCAATGCGTAACAACTGCTGCTGTTGGCTAACGTTATTAAGTCTGATCCGGTCCTATATTTGGAAAGTGGATCATATTAGTTATTTTTCTAAAGAAGGCACATTATAATGTTTTCTTTTCAGCTAAAACCATGTGTAATCATAATGTTCTGCCTCTCACCTTCATCCAGTTATAGCCAAACCTCATCCCTATAAAGCAGGCGTTGTTTACAATGTTGTGATGGGTGAGAGTGGCTCCTTTGGGATATCCAGTCGTTCCCTAAGACAGATCAGAGTAAGAGCTGTGTGTTACGTCTATACAGGTAGATTATGTTGTAGATTCCAGTGTCATTATTTATTACTCTTTATTTATAAGGCACCGTGCAGTTTCTGCAGCACTGTGCAATATAACAGAGAGCATAACAAAGGTGCAACATGATGAGCAAATGGAGGAGAAAATTAAGGAAGGAGAAATAGAAAAATTCATACAAGATAAAGGAGGATAATAGGAGCTATGAAGATCAGGAGACCTGGCAGACATTAATGATGAGGTGTGTTGGAAGTGTTGCAGGCTGATGGATAGTCTGATTCAGGGAAGTAATAGGATACTTGATATGGAGGATGGAAATATTGCTGCATAGAGCAATAAAATATAAGTGATACATTGATTGATCAGGGTGACATTTGTGTGATATTAATAATGACTGCTGGGAAGTGAATTCAGGTTCAGTTAATTGCGTAGACAGAAAAAAACAATACTATGTATGGGATCAATGGTCCAAACATTAGAGGTGATAATGTGCAAGGTACAGCAGAGTCGTGTTTACACAATTTATTATGCATGCTCAGCTGAAATATATGATTGTGGCAGATTTTGCTTTGCGTGTGGCCAGTAGTATGAATAATGACGGAGTAGAATTCCTCTTCTGATTTTCCTCTTGTTTCTGTTCCGTTAGATTGGACACCTTGAAAAAGGAAGGAAGATAAATAGGGCGTGGCTTGGCAGTTTGTGTAAGGGGAGTGGTTAGCGGTGCAGTCACATGGCAGCTTGGATATCGTCACCCTGTGATTGCTTAAGCGTTATGTAAGAGGATTCAGTCCAAAGACCTTAATAAATGACCAGATCCAGATTTAATTTAATATGGGCATTCTCTGCTCTTTGTGGGCGGAAAGTGACCCCAATTCATCAATGCACATTTGTGCAAAAAGTTTTTCAGCATATTCTGTATCCTCAGTATTCTATTACTTCACTGCCCGACCGGTCATGTACAATAATGTGAATTAATTAGTATGATGAGGAGCAGAAAGGGGGAAAGAGAAGAGAATTCAGTAACAGGATCTCACAGATGTGAACTGGATATTGACGGGATCATCACAGGACAAATACTTCTGTAAATCCTGCAGCTGCTTCACATACTGTGTACTCCCAGCATCCATCACTTCCTGATACTGGAAAGCACCTGGATACTGCTGGTCCAAGGTGATGACTATGCGTAGATCTGGGAGTCTGCAGAGCAGGAGAAGGGAGAGACAAAGTAAAACATTCCGACCCCTTATCAACCTCTGGAACTACAAGCCCCAGCATGCTCCAACAGCACAGGCATAACTGATACCGGGCAAAGCATGATGGGACTTGTAGTTTCTCAACACCTGGAGTGTCGCAGGTTGTCTATTCCTGCCTTAAGGTAATGGAATCACAGTGGATTAATGTTGTGCTCTGTCCTGTGCTGAATTCAGTGCTGCCTGATAACAACAAGCCCGAGATCAAGATGAAAAGTCCTGTAAGTAAACTCCCAGCCAGGGCTGGCATACCAGCTAAGGGCAGCTGTGTAGATCCCTGATTGTATCCAGGTCACCTAGTGGGTGATGAACATTATGACTGTGTGCTGTGTCTCTCTGACTAGACAGCATGCAGCCAGTGCTCAGTCCAGCAGCAGAAGCTCCTCCAACTCAATGTGAGTACAGAAGTAGACACGGCTGGGCCCCAAAGGCTGGGTGGAGGCCGGGCTAGGCAAGGACGCTGACCACTCTCCGCATGCACAGACTCACAGCTGTTCTGCGCATTGAAACAAACTCTGCAGTCACCCCATCTCTCTCACTGTCATGATCTGACCACAGACCCCCATCCCCCTCCCCATCCTGCCGGCTGAACCTCTGAGTGTTAAGCGATGTCTATAAAGCACCTGCCAGCAGCTGACCGCTCCCTACCTGGCATATCCTCCATAGGTGCAGGGTGGGTGGCAGCCTTGGGCCCCTCTCTCCTCCAGGCCTCAATGCAGCCACAACCCCTGCACCCACGGTAGTTACACCACTGGACAGAAGCAACTATATATTTAGGGCTGCCGACTCTCCCGGAAAATCCGGGAGACTCCTGAAATTTGGGCAGTTATCCCGGTATCTCGGGAGAGCCAGCAAAGCTCCCGCAAGCCCCGACCAGCTACTCATATCTGTTGTAATCCCTAGCATTACTAGGGATGGGTGTGGCTTGATGATTGCATAAATGGCATCATTAAGCCCCTCCCCCTTGCAGCCATCTATGGCCTTCCCCCGGGTTCTCCCTGAGGGAAGCTTTAAAAAGTTAGCAACCCTGTATATATTATCTCATGTCACCACAATCTTGTATAATATAAATGTGATTAAATAACTGTCAGTGCTCTGTATAATTCTCTATAACAGTATTACATACATAAACACTTACACAGATAGGATAAAATAACATGGGGAGAGATGGGGGACATACACTTACGTCTTGATGCTGATACCTCCTGCTGGAGAATTCTCTATCTCTGGACAGATCTGTCTTAGAAGTTCATAGTATTTCTGTGTTTTAAACTGTGACGGGAAGACAAGAGCGGAGCATCCAACCTGCGGAGGGGGAGGATTGGTGACTACGGGGACAGTGACGTCACATGGAAGTGTACTAATTACCAATAAACAAGGTAAAAGAACAAGAACAATAATATACAGAGCTATCTATATAATCACCCACAAATATTGCAATATACTGAATAGTTACACACTAGTGACCAGATCCAGAGATATGATTCATCCTATTTTGCGCTGTGTGTGTGTGGAATACTGGATTGTATGTAAGAGCTCAGCCAATGCCTTACTGTACGATTACCATAGCTATCCCCAGCCATCATGCCAGTCTCTTACATTGTGGTAAGTGGGGCCCATCTTATATGACCTTATATGACTTCCCTGCACAATTTCTGACAGAGGCCCTGCCTGTGGCAATACAGATTGCGGTCTATTTAATATAATTGTAAGATTTTAATGTCCGGCTGAAGTAAAGCTATTGGTCAATATGAGGACACTTCTTCTGGATTGTTATCAGGCTTAAGTATAGAAAAAGTGTGGACTGCATTGAATAAGGAATTGGCAAGGAATTAAGACCCGTATTCAGA
Organism: Limnodynastes dumerilii; assembly: GCA_011038615.1. Taxonomy (NCBI): domain Eukaryota; kingdom Metazoa; phylum Chordata; class Amphibia; order Anura; family Limnodynastidae; genus Limnodynastes; species Limnodynastes dumerilii. The sequence goes on along the minus strand of WWET01002577.1, from coordinate 194,976 downwards.
GTCCTGGATGTATAACATGTACGTCCGGTATTTAGTGATTTTTACTACTGCCATCCAGGTCCCAGTGATTGATGGTTTGGAAGTGAATAAATCACTGTGTGCCTCCTCCATTACTTATTTCCCGCTGCTCCAGGGTCAGTTTAGGCAGCTGAGCCTCCTCTAGGATCCTCTGGTGCACAGCCGGGTTACCCAGAGTCGCTGTGTATATCTTTTACAGGGTGAGTGCAACTGATGAATGATATTTACTGTGGGCCTGAAACAGAATCTTTAATCACTAAAATCCGCTTCCAAACTTAATAAAAAGAAGTTAGTGACAACCAGTAGCGTAACTTCACAGAATTGTTTGACTCCGGGCCCCTATCCCCCTCGCGACGCTGGGCCCCTGGGAACCTCCACCTCGTGACCCCAGGCCCCCACATCACCATGGGCCCCCTCCTTGACCACAGGTCTCCCCAATGAAATGCACACAGAACTTACACTTTCTTCTTTCTTGCAGACTGCTTTTTGCAGACCACGGAGGTCTGGTAGTCCGCAGGGAAGAGAGGAGAAATCTCCTCTGTCATCATCTCTCATGCGGATTAGGCAGCAGTCACACTGCTATAACCCTAATTTCAGTCTCCCGTGAGGATCAATGGACGGTACAACCGCTGATCTGCACAGAACTGTTAAACCCAGCCCCTACCATTTACATGATCCCCCCCACCTACCGTGACAGAGTTTATGCGGCCGGGGGGAATGGGCCGCTCCTGCTGGACAGATCTTAAGGCGTACAGAACTATTTTCCGCAATTGCGTAACATCCGCCATGCGCATGGCAATAAAATCACCTGACTTCCACTAGCAGCGCTGAATCCCGCCTTATCTTTAGCAGAGTCTGTATCTTGCAAAGCAGCTCTCACATCATCTTGGTCTCCAACCTTTGTTTCTAATGAAGTGATACGTTTATTATGTGCGTCTAGCTGAGAAGCCACTGGGGCCATGTTGGATTGAAAACTATGAAGGCGTTGTTCTATAGCATATCAAAAAGGTGATTGTGGTCTGGAGGGTGTTATCTGTGGGCACAATTCTTACTGTATATCATACAGCTTCAAACCCTGCGTTGGGGTCTGCCCTCCCCAACAGAAAGAGAGAAATATGGCAAAATGAATGCTGGGTGAGCTAATATAACAGTAAGACAAATGGCTCCTTTAATCAAAAAATATATATAAACATTTATTAATCTAATAATTGGATTCAATACCCATAAAAGCATACACATAAATAAACTCAAAATATAAAAGTGGTTTGATAACAGACCGTTTCTCTGCATCCAATATGATAAAAGTTTTGGTGCCAAATAAAGCCTGTTCTTTTTGTTGGTAATCTTTAGGCGGTGGTGTTGGTGAAATTGAAGCGTAGATAGCAAAATCCTTATAGCTCTTTCTGAGGGACACACAATAATAATGATGTTAGCTTGTTGCTCCTAGATATCTTAGTTAGCACACGATGTGCCGGAGCCTAGATGTTAGAGTCACAGTCACAGATATAGTAACTCTGCAGATTTTTAAATAGTTGTCTGTGTCAAACCTCTAGGAATGGTATATTGGCTACCAATACGCCTATGGGGTGATGTTCCCTCGTTAGGGAGCAGGCAGTGCCGCACGGCTTCTCGAGAGCCCCGAAGTCAAGGGGAATAAATCCAACTATTAGGGTCAGTATTCTATCTATCTATCTATCTATCTCATATCTATCTATCTATCTATCTATCTATCTATCTATCTATCTATCTATCTATCTATCTATCTAATAATGAAAATGTTAATGACATAAAGATGACAAGTCTGTATTACTGTCACTCAGATTGGAATCATACTGGTTAGGAGTCAGCTACATTCAGTGTAACATACCTTCTTGAGGATGTATTCCAGTTCTTTCGACTGATACGCTGGATTCACAGTTACCTATAGATGGGACATTATTATATGTGAATAAGGATAATTATAAGTAATTGATTGATTTTATATATTTAAACAGGAAGTAACATGGGTTACACGTAAAGGAAACAGGAAGTAACATGGGTTACATATAAAGTAAACAGGGTTTCCATCTTACACATCTACAGTGTATGACTATAGGATAATAACTATGGTATTCCATATTCCTGGGCTGCATCTCCTCCGCTATAGAGACAGACACCACTTAAAGGGGTCAGAGAAACATAGAATGTGACGGCAGATAAGAGCCACAAGGTTCATCCAGTCTCATACTGAACCTAGACCCTAAATGACTTTAATGTTGTTTAATATATTTAGGATATTGTTATATTTATCCCAAGCATGGTTCAATCGTTCTACTGTGTCAGCCCCTACCACCTCAGATGGGAGTCTATTCCACTTATACACATCCGTTTCAGTAACATCATTGTTTTTGCATATTTCCTCTAAACCTAACCCTCCAGTGTGTATGCGTTGCCCTCATTATCTAATGTACCTCTACCTTTGCATAATGCCCCTTCTGAAAGCTTTTATCACATCCCCCTCTCACCAATATGATGCCAGCCTGGGCCGTGGCATAGTGCATCACGATCCATTCATAGCTGTTCGGCCCCCACATTCCCAGGCGCTCTCCTTTCTTCAGTCCTAGAGCTAACAGCCCAGCAGCCATAGTCTCCACCTGAAAGAAACAACATCTGTCAGTCTCCTGTTATATCATGATAAGTAACTGTTTAGTCTCATAAATATAAGTATAAATAGCTGTGGGGTTGTATAATTCATTGTGGGAGCACAAATCTGACTCTCTCTTCTCCTACCTCTGAGGAACGGGAAGAGAACCAGACAATGTTCACACAGATTCAAACACGAACATTCCGAAGACGGTGATTCAACTCTGCTAATTAATAGTGCTAAGAAGATGGTGATATAACTCTGCTAACTAATAGTGCTAAGAAGATGGTGATACAACTCTGCTAACTAATAGTGCTAAGAGGATAAAGTGGGAGAGAAAGATAAGATGCAGGGACCCCGATAGCAGTGACATAAACCCTCTATACTCAGAGAAGTGCTACCAAGTGGAGGCAATGTGTAGCAACTATGAGAAAGGATTTCTTTTAACGATGCAGTAATGAAACTACCAATATATTTACAAAGCTTCATAGAGAATTCCCATATATTACGTGTGAAACACTTTGTAATTTATAATGAAAACAATAATCAACAATATATTTGTAAACAGTCTTCTCCCTCACACACGCTCTATCCCCAGTCACATACATCTTGGCTTAGCTGGCTGAAGGTTTTCCGCTTGGCTTCTTGCACCACCATCATCTTGGCTTGCACCACCACCACGGCCTCTTCATCCGGGATCCGCTGGGTGGTGTCATACAGACATTGCTGCATAGTCTTGCTGGTCAGCGGCAGATGAGATGTCCCGTGGACATAACTAGTGGAGGTGACGGGTCTTGGAGGAGGAGAATCTGAGAGCAGCGCGCTGTGGAGCAGAGGAGAAAGCATTCATGGAAGATCAGACACATACTACATCATTGTGGCCAGACACAGCTCTTATATGTAACACACAGGAACTGCTTCCTCCATATAGGGCACAATAATGCTCTATCCTGTGAGTGCAGCAAATAAAACTATTATATAAGTCTGTTATTTCAATTGATGTTTTCTTTCCATTTTATAGGACGCATAAGGTTTTAAAAGGGTGTGGTCAACCAAAGTGAGGGGGTGGTACTATACCCAGGGGGTGTGTCTATCACACTGATGGTGCTAGGCTTCCCCTTATGTTTTTCCTTCTGCTTAAATTACTATGTACTCCAGTGGCAGGTCTGCGTTACACCCAGCACCATATTTCCCATTTGGCATGTGAGGCCGTTGAATATCAGGGAGTCTCCCTGAAGATTGGGTGATCTCCCTGACTCCCTGAAGTGTTGGGCAATCTCCCTGATGCTGATTCAGTTACAGAAGTCATTGCGGTATGATGACAGAATTTAAAAATGTCCTATTTCCATGCATTAAGGCCTATGGAGGTGGCAGAGGAAGAAGTCATTGATCTTCTATGCACAGTATGCACAATAAATACTGAAAAAATGTATTCAGTGACATTTTAACAATCTTTAAATACAGATGCTGCTATTTTTATTGAGAAAGAGTTTGCCAGGCATTGTTAGACACACCCATAGGTGGAGCTATTCATAGGACACGCCCCTTTGACTCTACAGGACACACCCCTTTGGTGCAGCCATGATAGTGCTATCACAATCTCCCTGATATTCATTTGCAAAAGTTGGCAACCATGCGTTATTCATTGGTACCATTTGCTAGGGGGAGGCTGGGCCCAGAGATTTGGGGAGTGAGGCATAGAATAGGGACACCTGTATCGGGCTGACATTCTGAGAATCCCTGGTGCCCAACTGCAATCCTGGGTTACACAGGTTCCCTGACAGGGGCCAGATTTACTAAGATTTTCTCCACTACTTATGTGGAGATGTTGCCTATAGCAACCAATCTCCCACAGAGGGCTTGAAGCCGTGGTTTCAAGTCCCACCCCTCTGCCAAGAAACTTTGCTATTCTTAATGTTATTAGGGGCAGGAAGGGACCTGTTAACGCAATTTATGTCATCAAGCCCCACCCCCATCCCTAGTAATACTAAGAAAAAGGGCATTGATGGGTCAGTTGGTGGGAGGAGGGGCTCCAGGAGCTATTTGCATATATCACACCATTAAGCCCCACCCCCTTGCAGGAATGTTCCCGGAGGTAGGCAAAGAAAAGTCAGCAATCCTGGATATCAATCTGGATTTCCTAAATCAATAAATGTCTGAGTAGTGATATCTGATAGAAGACACTATCTCTCTGTGAGATGCTGCCTTCCGGAATCTCACTACACCAGTTCACAAGCCGACAACTGTATTATCACAAAGTGTATTACCCTGTTCTTCTAGCAGCCAGTTATTCAGGAAGAACTACCAAGGTGAGATATTATCAACAAACGGCCCCTCCCCCTCCCTGGAGCAGGACACCTGTGGAACCTTTTACTATCTCGCAACACCGGAATTCATGGGACCCAAGACTGGAATAACAAGCCTAAATATGGACTCATATTCCCCTTTGATGGTTGTGAACATCCAGTTGGTTCCGTATATAATCTCCATGATGGTTAGTGATAGAGAAGAGCTTTCATTTTGACCTTTTTCTGTGTCAGAAGAATCTCTGGGTGGTAAATGTATTGGTAATATATGCAATATAATTGATAAAATGTTACTCTGGTTCCCTCACTGTTTAATGCTCTCGTATAAACTGCTTACGTAGTGAGGATGGGATCCAAGCATTAGGCCCATGCTGGGTCCTCAGGATCTGAGATTATGGTAGGTATTGGTGCTTGTGCAGTCTGAGTATGCCACAATGTCAACCCCTCTACACATGTATCTCAGATCCAGCTGCACCAGAATTCTGAATGCTGGTTATGTTAGATCTGTTGCTTCTCCTGGTAAGCAGCAGGAGCCCCCTGTGGCACCTATGAGGACAGGTGACATGTTTGATATTTCTGGGGTTTCAATAGTCCTCTGAAGAACTATGACGTACAGGGCAGATGTTATAAGTGTTATGGAAAGATTCAGGGACAAAGGCTTTTTAGCATAGCAGCGGATCAATCATTTATTACATGATCAGATAATATACATGTACAGAGTATGTGACCTGCTAGTATGCAACACTAATCAATTACCCAAAGACAACACTTAGAGGTGATAATACCGGACAATATACGTCACAATGCCCAAATATGTCAACAATGGTCTGGATTCACAGTTACGTAGTTTTTCTCTTACGTACGTTGTTTTAAGAATTGAGCTACTATGCATGTGTAGTAGCTTATTTATGCTATCTACGTATCATTTCTGTACGTAGATTGCGTAAGCGCAGTCTAATCACCACGCTTACGCATTCTACTGGTACGTTCTGGTACGTAGCTCAATTCTTAAAACAACGTACGTAACAGAAAAACTACGTTACTGTGAATCCGGACCAATGTACTTACGTGATGAGAAACAAAGGCTGGCAAGGGGGAAATGGCATTTAGCTCAAAGGCAAAAGAGGAAGAAGCGTTAGCACACATGGACAGATAAGATGTGGTTAGACGTCTAGGGCACTTTCACCTGGGATGTAGATGCCGCTCCGATGTCCCTATTTCTGACACTGATACAGGTGTCACACGTGTTTATTAAAGAATATTTCAATCCTGGAATAGGTACAATGTGGAATGCACTTATTTGGACAAGGCACCTGTTCTGGTTAGTGTTAGGCTACAGAGATGGGAGGGTAAAGGTAAGGCTGCGGGACAGGGAAAGTTAGGGTTAATGGGCCTGATCCAGGCCTACGCTCGGATGCGGTTTTACGCTGATTGTAAGCGTAGGCCATTTGTTTTGTACTTTCTGCGCATGCGTGGGGCAGATGATAAGCTCATGTTACGGTCTGAAAATCTTAACGTATGGGCCTTAATCGTAACCGCTTCGTATTACCGATCATGGGGGCGTGCCTGCCATACGAAGGGTCCTGCCTGCCATACGAAAGCCGTAACCACGCACCGAGGGCGGGGTGAGGCATTTAAATTGTACAGTATGGGCGTGCTAAGCGTCGTTAATACGCATGGAACGTACGTATGGCTGCGGGTACGAACACAAAAGTTAGGGTAGGGTTTGCCAAGCATATGGATGCTAAACTAGGTACGAGCAGGGGGAGTGCCTATTGCCGTGCATCGGTGGTACGTTCAGTGATAATACGCTACGCACAGGAGTGTAGGTCTGGATCAGGCCCAATGTGTGTATGAGTGAGGGTTAAGCTTAGGATGAGAATCGCTAGGGTTAAAGAAGGGTTAAGGTTAGGCTGCAGGTTGAGGATGGGTTAGGGAAGGGTTAAGATTAGGCTTCGGAGAGGGATAGGTTAAGGTTAGAGTTAGGGGAGGGTTAAGGTTAGGTGTGGGAAGAGGATGGTTAGGTTTAGAAAGAATTAGACTTATATGTTGCCGTAGGAATCTTTGTAGGGACAGCAGTCACAGTAGCGACGCTGCCTTGTGGGAAACTGTTGAAAAATGGTGCTCGTCGCTGTAGTGCCGCAAAGTGTGTTGTAAAACAGATTATTAAAGCAGTGAATCACACCCCTTTCACCCTGGCCGTGATACTAATACGTTACTTGTTAGAAAAACTCTTATCACTATATCACACATTTAATATATTTTTATTAGTAACAAATCATTTTATTAGCATATAATAGCATATATATATAATATATGAATATAAACTGGAGGGTGGTAGATTCAGAGGAAATGTGCGGAAAAATGACTTCAGTGAAAGGGTAATAGATAAGTGGAATAACCTCCCATCTGAGGGGGTAGAGGTAACACAGTATAACATGCTTGGGATAAATATAAGGATATCCTAAATCTCAAACTAAATTGAGGGTAAATAGGGTCTAGGGTCAGTATAGTTTTAAATAAACAACTGGGCAGACTGGATGGGCCATGTGGCTCTTATCTGCTGTCACTTTCTATGTTTCTATGTAACACATTCATCAATAATATAAAGACATAGAAGCAATAACAGATGAAACAGTATTACGCTGTGATTTCCAGGTTAGTATTTTTGTATTATATGAAATGTTGTTGTTGAAGTTAAGACCCCATATTAATGTATTACATACAAAAACTAGTAGTGGCCAAGTCTATTTAAATACTAATCCCTCTGTTAGTACAAGGTTGAGTGATCTTATTTGACCTTATATAAGCTTGCTCTTATATATAGTATTAGCAAAATACTTCCAACAAAACTAATTAAGTATTGGCAATAGCTGATATGGTCATTGACCTATTACAATTTCATATATACGGTACAAGCATTTTATGAGGAGCATAATGCACTTAAGGCTCCCCCTACATATATGTGTTGCACAATTTTACAATATACATTATGCTTTTAGTGGTTACTTTACATTTATATTGTAAGGTAGAAATGATGTATTTTATATTTTAGAGTTACAACATTTTGATTCTTATGTTTGTCTGTGAATATATGATTTGACCTTATATAACCCTGCTCTTATATACAGTATTAGCAAAATACTTTCAACAAACCTGAAACATATCCTACATAAATGCAATGACCTCTGTCCATCCATCTGTCCCATTGACAGGGCATTTATCCCCATCCAGTGCTCATAAGGAAAGGAAGTCACCTAATTATAGAAATGTAGTAGAGCAGAGCTCAGTCATGCCCCCAGTTCTATAAATGCCCCAACGGAAAGAGCAGAAAGATGTCCTGTCCCAGGTACCTGACTGGGCTGCTGAATATGTCCCCAGACAAAAGCGCCCTGCTCTTACCTGCCCTGGTGAACACCCCGGAACCCCACGCTCTTCACCCCAACACCTGAACCCCTCCGAGACAGAAGGGGCATCAGCCTCACACATAAGTGCACCATGACAGGATTCCTATACAGATTTATTCTTCTCTCTGCAAACACTTTCCCCAACTCATCACATAAAGGGAGACCAGGCCCTGCCCTGGAGGCGGCTCTTGGACGGATGTGACTGAGTTGGAGAAGAATGGACTCCAGGCGCCAATCATTCTGTGTAATAGATAACCAAGACTGTAATGTGCAATATACAGCTACAGGAACACACACTCTCTGCGGGCGGGGGAAACATGTTAAGTGCACAGTGTGGGAGGGGGCTCCCACACTGTAGGGGATCAGCGGTTGTACGGACCGCTGATCCGCACGCTACATTTAAGGCAGGCTTACGGCAGGGATGCAGCTTATTTGTCCTGTTTTCGGACTCCAAAATGTTGGGAGGCATGCTAATACACCCCACATGTGTTACACACAATGGAAACCCCCTTTCCAAATCCTGCATTTGCCACTGATCAGAGACAACTGGTGAAATTATTTCCAATTTTTATACAGTGCTTCTTTTTAATTATGATGCCACAAGCTTGGCACACCTATCTTTAGGCAGCTTTGCCCATTCCTCTTTTGCTGCCCTCTCAAGCTCCATCAGGTTGGATGGGAAGTGTCGCTGCACACCAAGTCTGGGCTCTGGCTGGGCCACTCAAGGACATTCTCTGAGTTATCCTGAAACCACTCCTTTGATATCTTAGCTGTGTGCTTAGGGTTATTGGGGCTGATCCAGACCTACGCTGGCTGGCGTTAAGACGCCAGCCAGCAGCATAAGATTGGCTTAAAAGCCGATCTAACATATGCGCTGGGCAGATATTGGACAGAGCTGCCGCTACTGAGAGTGGCATCTCTCTGGAGGCAGAGAGTGGGCACGCCTGGAGAGACCCACTGACAGGTGGCTCTTGACATGGTAAGTCCTACGTTTTGTGACACTTTGTGATTCAGAACTGTGGGTAACCCCTGCCATTCAGCCACCAGGCCAACCCCACAAGTGGCACCTTCTAGATTCATACCTGTACCTGGTGGAAAATCTTCTTCTAATATTAAGGCTTTTATGACTTCATGAAAATTATGACTTTGGGCCGTATTCACACCTAAGAAGCTCCTGCTTGTTAGGTGCGTATATTAACGAAATTACCAACTTCGCATTAGTAGTAGGTCATTTACGCAATCTACGCACCAGTTAAGATTGTAGTTTAGTTAGAAGGAGGCAGTGTAATGCCATCTCGGGGAGTGTTTAATTAGAAGTGGGAGGGATTTAGATTAACCGGGGAGGACGGGGGGAAGAGGCATTGGGCCTGATCCTGAGCTACGGCCGCCGTCGCTAGTACGACGGCCGTAGCTCTAATGCGCATACGCCGGGCAGATTTTGCCCGCAATGGGGCACAGACTATTATATGGACACAAAGGGGCACAGACTATTATACGGACACAATGGGGCACAGACTATTATACGGACACAATGGGGCACAGACTATTATACGGACACAATGGGGCACAGACTATTATACGGACACAATGGGGCACAGACTATTATACGGACACAATGGGGCACAGACTATTATACGGACACAATGGGGCACAGACTATTATACGGACACAATGGGGCACAGACTATTATACGGACACAATGGGGCACAGACTATTATACGGACACAATGGGGCACAGACTATTATATGGACACAAAGGGGCACAGACTATTATACGGACACAATGGGGCACAGACTATTATACGGACACAATGGGGCACAGACTATTATACGGACACAATGGGGCACAGACTATTATACGGACACAATGGGGCACAGACTATTATACGGACACAATGGGGCACAGACTATTATACGGACACAATGGGGCACAGACTATTATACGGACACAATGGGGCACAGACTATTATACGGACACAATGGGGCACAGACTATTATACGGACACAATGGGGCACAGACTATTATATGGACACAAAGGGGCACAGACTATTATACGGACACAATGGGGCACAGACTATTATACGGACACAATGGGGCACAGACTATTATACGGACACAATGGGGCACAGACTATTATACGGACACAATGGGGCACAGACTATTATACGGACACAATGGGGCACAGACTATTATACGGACACAATGGGGCACAGACTATTATACGGACACAATGGGGCACAGACTATTATACGGACACAATGGGGCACAGACTATTATACGGACACAATGGGGCACAGACTATTATATGGACACAAAGGGGCACAGACTATTATACGGACACAATGGGGCACAGACTATTATACGGACACAATGGGGCACAGACTATTATACGGACACAATGGGGCACAGACTATTATACGGACACAATGGGGCACAGACTATTATACGGACACAATGGGGCACAGACTATTATACGGACACAATGGGGCACAGACTATTATACGGACACAATGGGGCACAGACTATTATACGGACACAATGGGGCACAGACTATTATACGGACACAATGGGGCACAGACTATTATATGGACACAAAGGGGCACAGACTATTATACGGACACAATGGGGCACAGACTATTATACGGACACAATGGGGCACAGACTATTATACGGACACAATGGGGCACAGACTATTATACGGACACAATGGGGCACAGACTATTATACGGACACAATGGGGCACAGACTATTATACGGACACAATGGGGCACAGACTATTATACGGACACAATGGGGCACAGACTATTATACGGACACAATGGGGCACAGACTATTATACGGACACAATGGGGCACAGACTATTATATGGACACAAAGGGGCACAGACTATTATACGGACACAATGGGGCACAGACTATTATACGGACACAATGGGGCACAGACTATTATACGGACACAATGGGGCACAGACTATTATACGGACACAATGGGGCACAGACTATTATACGGACACAATGGGGCACAGACTATTATACGGACACAATGGGGCACAGACTATTATACGGACACAATGGGGCACAGACTATTATACGGACACAATGGGGCACAGACTATTATACGGACACAATGGGGCACAGACTATTATATGGACACAAAGGGGCACAGACTATTATACGGACACAATGGGGCACAGACTATTATACGGACACAATGGGGCACAGACTATTATACGGACACAATGGGGCACAGACTATTATACGGACACAATGGGGCACAGACTATTATACGGACACAATGGGGCACAGACTATTATACGGACACAATGGGGCACAGACTATTATACGGACACAATGGGGCACAGACTATTATACGGACACAATGGGGCACAGACTATTATACGGACACAATGGGGCACAGACTATTATATGGACACAAAGGGGCACAGACTATTATACGGACACAATGGGGCACAGACTATTATACGGACACAATGGGGCACAGACTATTATACGGACACAATGGGGCACAGACTATTATACGGACACAATGGGGCACAGACTATTATACGGACACAATGGGGCACAGACTATTATACGGACACAATGGGGCACAGACTATTATACGGACACAATGGGGCACAGACTATTATACGGACACAATGGGGCACAGACTATTATACGGACACAATGGGGCACAGACTATTATATGGACACAAAGGGGCACAGACTATTATACGGACACAATGGGGCACAGACTATTATACGGACACAATGGGGCACAGACTATTATACGGACACAATGGGGCACAGACTATTATACGGACACAATGGGGCACAGACTATTATACGGACACAATGGGGCACAGACTATTATACGGACACAATGGGGCACAGACTATTATACGGACACAATGGGGCACAGACTATTATACGGACACAATGGGGCACAGACTATTATACGGACACAATGGGGCACAGACTATTATATGGACACAAAGGGGCACAGACTATTATACGGACACAATGGGGCACAGACTATTATACGGACACAATGGGGCACAGACTATTATACGGACACAATGGGGCACAGACTATTATACGGACACAATGGGGCACAGACTATTATACGGACACAATGGGGCACAGACTATTATACGGACACAATGGGGCACAGACTATTATACGGACACAATGGGGCACAGACTATTATACGGACACAATGGGGCACAGACTATTATACGGACACAATGGGGCACAGACTATTATATGGACACAAAGGGGCACAGACTATTATACGGACACAATGGGGCACAGACTATTATACGGACACAATGGGGCACAGACTATTATACGGACACAATGGGGCACAGACTATTATACGGACACAATGGGGCACAGACTATTATACGGACACAATGGGGCACAGACTATTATACGGACACAATGGGGCACAGACTATTATACGGACACAATGGGGCACAGACTATTATACGGACACAATGGGGCACAGACTATTATACGGACACAATGGGGCACAGACTATTATATGGACACAAAGGGGCACAGACTATTATACGGACACAATGGGGCACAGACTATTATACGGACACAATGGGGCACAGACTATTATACGGACACAATGGGGCACAGACTATTATACGGACACAATGGGGCACAGACTATTATACGGACACAATGGGGCACAGACTATTATACGGACACAATGGGGCACAGACTATTATACGGACACAATGGGGCACAGACTATTATACGGACACAATGGGGCACAGACTATTATACGGACACAATGGGGCACAGACTATTATATGGACACAAAGGGGCACAGACTATTATACGGACACAATGGGGCACAGACTATTATACGGACACAATGGGGCACAGACTATTATACGGACACAATGGGGCACAGACTATTATACGGACACAATGGGGCACAGACTATTATACGGACACAATGGGGCACAGACTATTATACGGACACAATGGGGCACAGACTATTATACGGACACAATGGGGCACAGACTATTATACGGACACAATGGGGCACAGACTATTATACGGACACAATGGGGCACAGACTATTATATGGACACAAAGGGGCACAGACTATTATACGGACACAATGGGGCACAGACTATTATACGGACACAATGGGGCACAGACTATTATACGGACACAATGGGGCACAGACTATTATACGGACACAATGGGGCACAGACTATTATACGGACACAATGGGGCACAGACTATTATACGGACACAATGGGGCACAGACTATTATACGGACACAATGGGGCACAGACTATTATACGGACACAATGGGGCACAGACTATTATACGGACACAATGGGGCACAGACTATTATATGGACACAAAGGGGCACAGACTATTATACGGACACAATGGGGCACAGACTATTATACGGACACAATGGGGCACAGACTATTATACGGACACAATGGGGCACAGACTATTATACGGACACAATGGGGCACAGACTATTATACGGACACAATGGGGCACAGACTATTATACGGACACAATGGGGCACAGACTATTATACGGACACAATGGGGCACAGACTATTATACGGACACAATGGGGCACAGACTATTATACGGACACAATGGGGCACAGACTATTATATGGACACAAAGGGGCACAGACTATTATACGGACACAATGGGGCACAGACTATTATACGGACACAATGGGGCACAGACTATTATACGGACACAATGGGGCACAGACTATTATACGGACACAATGGGGCACAGACTATTATACGGACACAATGGGGCACAGACTATTATACGGACACAATGGGGCACAGACTATTATACGGACACAATGGGGCACAGACTATTATACGGACACAATGGGGCACAGACTATTATACGGACACAATGGGGCACAGACTATTATATGGACACAAAGGGGCACAGACTATTATACGGACACAATGGGGCACAGACTATTATACGGACACAATGGGGCACAGACTATTATACGGACACAATGGGGCACAGACTATTATACGGACACAATGGGGCACAGACTATTATACGGACACAATGGGGCACAGACTATTATACGGACACAATGGGGCACAGACTATTATACGGACACAATGGGGCACAGACTATTATACGGACACAATGGGGCACAGACTATTATACGGACACAATGGGGCACAGACTATTATATGGACACAAAGGGGCACAGACTATTATACGGACACAATGGGGCACAGACTATTATACGGACACAATGGGGCACAGACTATTATACGGACACAATGGGGCACAGACTATTATACGGACACAATGGGGCACAGACTATTATACGGACACAATGGGGCACAGACTATTATACGGACACAATGGGGCACAGACTATTATACGGACACAATGGGGCACAGACTATTATACGGACACAATGGGGCACAGACTATTATACGGACACAATGGGGCACAGACTATTATATGGACACAAAGGGGCACAGACTATTATACGGACACAATGGGGCACAGACTATTATACGGACACAATGGGGCACAGACTATTATACGGACACAATGGGGCACAGACTATTATACGGACACAATGGGGCACAGACTATTATACGGACACAATGGGGCACAGACTATTATACGGACACAATGGGGCACAGACTATTATACGGACACAATGGGGCACAGACTATTATACGGACACAATGGGGCACAGACTATTATACGGACACAATGGGGCACAGACTATTATATGGACACAAAGGGGCACAGACTATTATACGGACACAATGGGGCACAGACTATTATACGGACACAATGGGGCACAGACTATTATACGGACACAATGGGGCACAGACTATTATACGGACACAATGGGGCACAGACTATTATACGGACACAATGGGGCACAGACTATTATACGGACACAATGGGGCACAGACTATTATACGGACACAATGGGGCACAGACTATTATACGGACACAATGGGGCACAGACTATTATACGGACACAATGGGGCACAGACTATTATATGGACACAAAGGGGCACAGACTATTATACGGACACAATGGGGCACAGACTATTATACGGACACAATGGGGCACAGACTATTATACGGACACAATGGGGCACAGACTATTATACGGACACAATGGGGCACAGACTATTATACGGACACAATGGGGCACAGACTATTATACGGACACAATGGGGCACAGACTATTATACGGACACAATGGGGCACAGACTATTATACGGACACAATGGGGCACAGACTATTATACGGACACAATGGGGCACAGACTATTATATGGACACAAAGGGGCACAGACTATTATACGGACACAATGGGGCACAGACTATTATACGGACACAATGGGGCACAGACTATTATACGGACACAATGGGGCACAGACTATTATACGGACACAATGGGGCACAGACTATTATACGGACACAATGGGGCACAGACTATTATACGGACACAATGGGGCACAGACTATTATACGGACACAATGGGGCACAGACTATTATACGGACACAATGGGGCACAGACTATTATACGGACACAATGGGGCACAGACTATTATATGGACACAAAGGGGCACAGACTATTATACGGACACAATGGGGCACAGACTATTATACGGACACAATGGGGCACAGACTATTATACGGACACAATGGGGCACAGACTATTATACGGACACAATGGGGCACAGACTATTATACGGACACAATGGGGCACAGACTATTATACGGACACAATGGGGCACAGACTATTATACGGACACAATGGGGCACAGACTATTATACGGACACAATGGGGCACAGACTATTATACGGACACAATGGGGCACAGACTATTATATGGACACAAAGGGGCACAGACTATTATACGGACACAATGGGGCACAGACTATTATACGGACACAATGGGGCACAGACTATTATACGGACACAATGGGGCACAGACTATTATACGGACACAATGGGGCACAGACTATTATACGGACACAATGGGGCACAGACTATTATACGGACACAATGGGGCACAGACTATTATACGGACACAATGGGGCACAGACTATTATACGGACACAATGGGGCACAGACTATTATACGGACACAATGGGGCACAGACTATTATATGGACACAAAGGGGCACAGACTATTATACGGACACAATGGGGCACAGACTATTATACGGACACAATGGGGCACAGACTATTATACGGACACAATGGGGCACAGACTATTATACGGACACAATGGGGCACAGACTATTATACGGACACAATGGGGCACAGACTATTATACGGACACAATGGGGCACAGACTATTATACGGACACAATGGGGCACAGACTATTATACGGACACAATGGGGCACAGACTATTATACGGACACAATGGGGCACAGACTATTATATGGACACAAAGGGGCACAGACTATTATACGGACACAATGGGGCACAGACTATTATACGGACACAATGGGGCACAGACTATTATACGGACACAATGGGGCACAGACTATTATACGGACACAATGGGGCACAGACTATTATACGGACACAATGGGGCACAGACTATTATACGGACACAATGGGGCACAGACTATTATACGGACACAATGGGGCACAGACTATTATACGGACACAATGGGGCACAGACTATTATACGGACACAATGGGGCACAGACTATTATATGGACACAAAGGGGCACAGACTATTATACGGACACAATGGGGCACAGACTATTATACGGACACAATGGGGCACAGACTATTATACGGACACAATGGGGCACAGACTATTATACGGACACAATGGGGCACAGACTATTATACGGACACAATGGGGCACAGACTATTATACGGACACAATGGGGCACAGACTATTATACGGACACAATGGGGCACAGACTATTATACGGACACAATGGGGCACAGACTATTATACGGACACAATGGGGCACAGACTATTATATGGACACAAAGGGGCACAGACTATTATACGGACACAATGGGGCACAGACTATTATACGGACACAATGGGGCACAGACTATTATACGGACACAATGGGGCACAGACTATTATACGGACACAATGGGGCACAGACTATTATACGGACACAATGGGGCACAGACTATTATACGGACACAATGGGGCACAGACTATTATACGGACACAATGGGGCACAGACTATTATACGGACACAATGGGGCACAGACTATTATACGGACACAATGGGGCACAGACTATTATATGGACACAAAGGGGCACAGACTATTATACGGACACAATGGGGCACAGACTATTATACGGACACAATGGGGCACAGACTATTATACGGACACAATGGGGCACAGACTATTATACGGACACAATGGGGCACAGACTATTATACGGACACAATGGGGCACAGACTATTATACGGACACAATGGGGCACAGACTATTATACGGACACAATGGGGCACAGACTATTATACGGACACAATGGGGCACAGACTATTATACGGACACAATGGGGCACAGACTATTATATGGACACAAAGGGGCACAGACTATTATACGGACACAATGGGGCACAGACTATTATACGGACACAATGGGGCACAGACTATTATACGGACACAATGGGGCACAGACTATTATACGGACACAATGGGGCACAGACTATTATACGGACACAATGGGGCACAGACTATTATACGGACACAATGGGGCACAGACTATTATACGGACACAATGGGGCACAGACTATTATACGGACACAATGGGGCACAGACTATTATACGGACACAATGGGGCACAGACTATTATATGGACACAAAGGGGCACAGACTATTATACGGACACAATGGGGCACAGACTATTATACGGACACAATGGGGCACAGACTATTATACGGACACAATGGGGCACAGACTATTATACGGACACAATGGGGCACAGACTATTATACGGACACAATGGGGCACAGACTATTATACGGACACAATGGGGCACAGACTATTATACGGACACAATGGGGCACAGACTATTATACGGACACAATGGGGCACAGACTATTATACGGACACAATGGGGCACAGACTATTATATGGACACAAAGGGGCACAGACTATTATACGGACACAATGGGGCACAGACTATTATACGGACACAATGGGGCACAGACTATTATACGGACACAATGGGGCACAGACTATTATACGGACACAATGGGGCACAGACTATTATACGGACACAATGGGGCACAGACTATTATACGGACACAATGGGGCACAGACTATTATACGGACACAATGGGGCACAGACTATTATACGGACACAATGGGGCACAGACTATTATACGGACACAAAGAGGCACAGACTATTATATGGACACAAAGGGGCACAGACTATTATATGGACACAAAGGGGCACAGACTATTATACGGACACAATGGGGCACAGACTATTATATGGACACAAAGAGCACAGACTATTATACGGACACAATGATACACAGACTATTATATGGACACAAAGGGGAACAGACTAATATGAATTCTTTTATGAATTCGTGAGACTGCCTTTTAATATTTACAAATACTTTTTATGACTCTGTTGGGTATAGACACTATGGGCCAAATCCAGATCAATGCTTGTGAGCGAGTTTAGATGTAAAATCGCGTTTTGGTAAGTACTGCGCATGCGCACCATAGAAAATACACTCCGTAGTGTAAATGTGAACCATTCACGTATGTGTAGCGTAAATCTTTACGTGTGCGCGTGCCAATTTTACGTGAGTAAAATAAGTCTGAAATACGCTATGTAGGCGGGGGTTTGTATTTAAAGTGTACAGTATGGGCGTGCTTAGTTGCGTAAATGTTACGTGTTGCTCATACGTACGTGAGCAGATGACGTCGGTTACGTGGGCAAAAGTTAAGGTAGGGTTTGGAAAGCGGATCTCGGATAAAATACATACATTCACATAAATTTTAAATTAGATGGGTATTCGAAATAGAGACAGCCGAAAAAGAACTTACCATCGAGTCAACCAGTGATAGACTACATCATAGGGGGAGGACTCCTTCACACATAGCAACCTTAAGGGTCTGATTGGATCATATCAGGGGAGAACTTAAATCCTTTATTGATTAGCATGGAGACTCTGCAAGAATTATGGGAGTTAGTTGCGTAGTAGCCCCATCCAACCAACCCAACCCAAAGTAACTATGTACGTCTACCCATAAGGTGTATTTCAGCTAATAATACTATTTAGGACCAGTGAGAGTTTTAATTTGTCATTTAATGCTCTCATATTCCAGGGAAGAACTTTCAAGGCTTCTGCCATTAAAATCATATTATAATAATGTACAGGTCAATTGCTGGGGAACATATTTTATCTATGCCAAAAGTAATAAGAAAAACATAAACCCTATTTACAACGTAATTACCATGCTGTCCCTTCAGTTCTTTCCTCTAACTTGGACATACCAGTACACCATTGTTTGGATTACTTGGTGAACTGGATGGGGGAGATTCCCAGGTGTTTATCATGGCAGTCATTAGACGTTGTAATGTCTCCCTCCGGGGAAAAATACTAAATGAATCTGTGAGTCTGGAGCAAGAATCCTGTTCCTGCGACTATCCCCTGCCCATACAGTACATAGGTTGCATTATTGGCTGCAGATATTTAACATACAACCACAGGGCCGGATTAGAGTTTATGGAGGCCACTGCCGCACAAACAACACATGTAATGGAACAAAGACTACATTAACATAATAGCAACGACATCCCACACAAGTCATAAAGATCAAAAGAATCAGCTAGGTCTCAATTAATACGTATTAATACGTATTAAGTACTTGCTAACGTTCAGAAGAATTATATATATATAAATTGTAAAGCCTGAAAACTAAAAAAAGGAAAATATGATAGCACTATATCTACTTTCGACCCGATCCAGACCTAAGTCCGTTAGGCCACTTATATACGCAATGGGCCTGATCCAGACCTACAACCGCCGAGGGAATTATGGCGGTGGACGTGGAATTACCATACGGTGGCGTAAGGGCCGGTGGCTGTAACTCTTGTTATGGGCGCCGGCTTTTACCCCCTTTACACATGCCGTATCACTGCCGTCAAGGCGGAGATAGGCATGCAAATTAGGGAACGGGGCAGAGGAAGCCCCGTTACGATAAGCAATGCGGCCTAAGCAATCGTAATCGTTAGGGTAGGAATCTGGACACGTCCAGATTTCCGTCCGCCAGCTGGGAGTGCACAGGGTGTGCGCTCCCCGCTACAATGACGACTGTACAGACCTCGGGCGGCCGAAACGCACCCGTAGGTCTGGATCAGGCCCAAAGTGTGTGAGTGGGCTATATTGTCTAGAGGACGCATGCTCTCTCTAGATGTTCAGATACATTTGTGATAGTAACTCCTATCATACGGAACTTAGTTC
This sequence comes from Limnodynastes dumerilii, assembly GCA_011038615.1. NCBI lineage: Eukaryota > Metazoa > Chordata > Amphibia > Anura > Limnodynastidae > Limnodynastes > Limnodynastes dumerilii. The sequence continues at coordinate 174,124 of WWET01002577.1, read as the reverse complement.
CATACAATTGGAGTTTCATCTGATGGTGACGGGACTCTTTCACATTACAAAAAATGGGTGGGGCGAAGATGTTAATTTTACAGTAGCGGCTGGGTTTTGGGGATTGCTGATCCGTATATTTTAGTTAAGGCAGGCTTATGGCAGCATAGCAGGGGGGGGAGTGACAGTTCACTCCCCTCTCTCATGTGTAATACCAGACCCCCGCACATACACAAAGCATGCAGGGGTCTGGAGATGGTCCTTTAATATTATTATTATTATTATTATAATTATTAGTAGTAGAAGTAGAATTATATTATTATTACTATTATTTTATTATTAGTAGTAGTAGTAGTAGCATATTATTATTATTATTATTATTATTATTATTATTATTATTAATATGACTATACACACCTTAAATATAGTTATTGGGCCTGATCCAGAACTACGATTCGAAGCGATTTTACGCGTGGCGGAGACGTAAAATCGCTGTTTAGAACGCACTGCGCATGCGCACCATAGAAAATACGCACATTCACGTAGCGTAATTGTGAACGTATAGGCCATTCACGTATGTGTCACGTAAATACTTACGTGTGGGCGTGCCTAATTTACTTTCCTCCAAAATACGTCTGAAATACGTGAAGTAGGCGGGGGGTGGTATTTGAAGTGTACAGTATGGGCGTGCTAAGCTGCGTACGTTCACGTAGTCTATACGTCCGTTAGCAGACGTAC
>WWET01002577.1:131467-164694 GCA_011038615.1 Limnodynastes dumerilii | reverse complement strand
ATAATAATAAAGATATTTATTACACAGATTTCTCAATTAATAAAATGGAATGAGCTCATTGTGAGTAATGAGGGTTTAAACTGAAGTGGAGATGGTACAGAGAGTTACAAATAATATTTATTATTTATAATTATTTATAATTTATATTTATATTACCCTACAGTGTGCACACATAAAGAAGCAAGGATCAAAGCAGTGGTAGACAGCCATAAATTTAAATGCTTCTGAGATGTGATGCTTTTAGGTTAAAACCTTACAAACTTAGACAATTTAGGGAAGTGTCAAAAATAGATAAAAGCACATTAATGGTGGTAATGAAAAGATCTGCAGTGTTAGGGAGGTGGATGCACTGACTGCTTTTGGTTTATTCCTGATGGGCCATCCCTAAAAGTGAGCTGCAGGGGATGATGGACAAGTTCCTACAGGGCTGCGAGAAGTACAGGGATAGGTGAATTTGTCTATGAAGGCTACTTTACCTGGTAAATGTGGATTATTGAGAAAGGAAGGTCCCTGGAGTCATATCAGTGTTGAGGACCTTTGGGGATAGAGTCTGTAGGTTAAAAATCTATCTAGTTTCCTCTTTAGCTATTTTTGCTAGGAAATCCCTCCTCTCAGATTTTCATTAACTTTTCTAATGACCAAAGGAGTTGGGGGTCATGGCCGTGCTCCTCTGCAAAATGGGTGGGGGGCAGTATGAGTGGTCATTATGTATTTTTTAGATTTCTTGTTTGCTCCTCAGCCCTTAACTTTAGGTGTTTAATGGTGCGACACACATATTACAGGACACATGGGCACTCCAAAAAATAGATTCAGCCCTTTGACTATCAACAATTTTTCTGTGATCTTTCTCTCTTATTTGTGATCTTACATGCAACATATTTTATGCAACAGAAGAAGCCCGGCGTAGATTCCCCTAGACAGATGTTATTGTGTTTTGCCTTTAGGGTAATAGCACTGGGAGTTCTAATAATATTCAAATTCTGGGCCCTTCTACATACTATCCTAGGCTTAGTGGGCAGTATTTCCTTGGCATATTTTATTTTATTTTTTTAAAGTTTTTGGCATTGCTATTGCTTTTCATTCTAATGGCATATTTTTCACTATGGACTTCTCTACTATAACTCTCTATTGTAGATTTTCTCTAAGAATCTTTGTTTGAGGTCTTCTGCCTGTATGTTATAGTCAGTGGTCTTCATGCAGTTTCTTCTTATCCTACGGAACTGACCAAAAGGGATATTGCGTAGCAAATTTGAATGGTAATTAATTAATTTTGGAATGTATTAGTATCTACTACTATCTTCTGGAATGTATTAGTGGCTACCTTTTTGATTATGGGTTCCCGTCAAGACACGGGTCACCAGAGGCCATGCTACCATTGGGCACCCCCACTGTCCTCCCGATTCACTGTCACACAAGCTTATCTTTTAACGCTGCTTTTATGTTATTTTGTGTTTTGATTTTAAATTTGAAAGGTAATCATTATTTATATTTATTTACATTTTGTGCATGATTTCATTGTTGTAAACATTCTCTTAAAAATACATCTTAAAATAACAGCCCTCTATAGGTCAAAGATAAAGATCTATAGTGGAAAATGAACAGATATTATTAAGTTCTAAAGACTCATTAAAACCTTTTGGGGATAAACAGTCTAGGGAAAAGATCCAATAAGTCTCCCTTGCACTCAGTTTCTTGAACCGGTCATCCCTTCTTTCCATTGCTGAAATATGTTCTAAACCAAACAACTTTAACCTTCCTATGTAACATAGTAACATAGTTGATGAGGTTGAAAAAGTTCAACCTATTTCGGATCTCCTGCAATCACTATCTTTATAAAATCTTTATGAAATTAATCCAGATGAAGCAATCTCCAAACTGTTGCAAGCTGAAAAAAATCCATTCTGACCCAAGATGACAGTCCTATTTCTCCCTGGCTCCACTACTGTCCTTAGCTTAAATTAATGGTCCTGGTAACCTTGGATGCCGTTTTCTGCTAAAAATTTATCTAACCCTTTCTTAAACATATCAAGCGAATCTGCCATCACAACGTTCCAGGGCAGAGAATTCCACATCCTGACTGCCCTTACTGTAAAGAACCTTTTCCTTTTTCCACTAAAAATCTCTGTATTTACTATAGAGATTTTGCATGGAGATTTTCAAACTCCGGAGATGTCCTGTGATTAGTTGGCCGAGATTTGTATAAATGTAATGGTATGTATGGGAAAATGTTTTTTTTTCAGTGTAAATCTCTAGAGTTTGCTTTAAAATCGCCAGTTATATAAAAAATTGCGAGACTTCATACACAATCTTAGCCATCCCTCAGGCATTAATCCAGTGTCAAATTTGGTATATATTTGGTGATGACTGACTCGGAATATAGGAGGCATGACATAACCCAGGAAAGCCAGCACAAACACTCATAATTTTCAAGTTAGCATCACAGACCATCTGCACATTTAATGAGTGGTAAAGGTGATGATTGGTATATAAATGTGTCCTGCTTTTAGGTGGTCTCAGCGCAATATGTGTGCAATCTATCACACCAAGGACATTGGGAAATCCAGAGAGCTGCTAAAAGTGTAACTTCAGGTCATGCCAATTTTCCTCATAGCTGGGGAAGCAGATATATGTAGGCTACAATTTAATTAGTGCACTTAACACATAAGTTAAGTAATGTGAAAATGTCACCTGTGGTATTCCAATCACTCTGCCAGACACAGACTGGAATGACCCTGGGGCCAAAAAGTGGAGAACACAGTAATTTGTGCAGCCCAGACACTGCATGGGACTGTGATGTTGCTGAGTCCAAATCCCTCCTCATCTGCTCATAAATGCTCAGGAGGTTAGTGCGGTTGAGGCAAAACAATTGAACTATTTCCTGATCAGACAAAGAGCCAAAGTTCAAACGCCGGCCACACGTGCAAATTATGTGTTATGTGCTGCCTGTGAAGAACCATGGGCTGGTGATGGTTATGGTCCTCCGGTTGCTCTGTCCATTCTGTTGCCCTTATTAAGGCTAAACTGCCCATTAAATATCCACTATGTATATACAGCACACAAAAAAAATAGCTTTTGTTTGAGTCTAAACAAGCAGCTGAAATACATTTACACCTTACTTTTATATCCTGACACATGATTACATGACCAATTGCCAGCGATTTAAGCAAAGTCTCCACTAACCCCTATGAGATTTATCTTTGGAGTTTTCAAGCCCAAACTCCAGTGATTTAGAAAATCCCCCCTTAGTAAATCCAGAGATTTGTATGTCCCTTATGCAAAAAATCACCAAAGAGACTTAAGCATCGGTGAATTTGTTCACCATTCATCTCTGGCAATTTTATGGAGATTTTGCTTTAGTAAATCCGGAGACTTGCAAATCACTGGTAATCTACTCAAATCGCCTTTAGTAAATGAGGCCCTTGGTACTAACATATTCTTTAAGTTTGAACCTTTTTTTAAAATCACTTTTGGTCTTTCTGGTGATATTAATTTGAGCACTCTATCTTGTTCCAAAATGGAAAAATTATTCATAATAATATTTTTCATTTAACCTGAGCATCGACTAAATCTAGATACAAAGGACACCTCAACATTTTCATTATCTGTTTTATCGTTTTTGTTTTTAACATTTTCATTTATTTTGTTTTCACAGTGAGTATCGGTACCGAATTCATTTTTTTTTATTAACGTTACTATTCTAATTTCCAAATAGTTCCTCCCTATTCATATTAGAAACTTCTTGCAATGCCCCAATTAACATTTGTTCAGGGTTACCTCCTGCTATCAGAGTGTCAAGAAGTTCTATTTCCTGTTTTTCAAATTTAGTGTTAGAGGAGCAGTTACGCTTCAACCGAATCAGCTGACTTTTTGGAATACTCTTCTTCCAGTTATAGTGATGTGCACTTTTTTTTATGTGAGGTAGAAGTGTCAACTTCTTTTTTTAAAGGTGGAAGCACATACAGATGTACCCTCCAATTTCAAGGATAAATCTAAAAAAAAATGTGTGTGTAACTAAATTTGTGTGAATTTAATCAAATGTACGTCACAATCTAAACCATGACTAATCCAAATTACATAAAGGTAAGTTCATCTACTTGCAAGTGAATGGAATTAGGAACCTATCCCGGGTAGGTCAAACACAAACTATTCTGAACCTATGTCACAATTATTTTAATGGATAATTAGTTTCACCTTATTAGTAAATACAAGGAAATCATAATGGATGTCCAATCATGTTGTCGCAACTGCAGTAATCAACTCATTAACGACACGTGCAATAAAATTTGGCATAAGGATCCTTAAGTATTAAACACTTAATGTCTATTCGATTTATTGAGAGAATTTATAGGAATCAGATTAATAATTTGCATATAAAAGTAAGTTAAGCAAGTAAATTAATTGGTATTCACAGATAATAACTAGAATTAAAATTGTTTACTTTTCTGCATGTAGCCTGAGTCGGAGTTATTCAGGTTGCACGGTAGGGTAACAGTGGTGTAGATTCACACACCATCCAGTCTGACCAGCTATGAAACTTACTCTGACTCCCCCCTTAATCGCCTTCCTAGGGTCACAACCCAATATCAGACTGGAGGTGTCTAGTAGTATCAATCAATGAAAGATGCAGGTGGAATTGCCCAGTAAAAATGCTGAGGTAAAGGTGTGCACGACCTTTATCTCCAATGAATGAATATATATGACGCATGATTCACCTGGTGTCTTGATCACAGGTCATTATGTATGGTAATCAGGCATCGTTATGTAGCTCTCTTTCCAATCAAAGTAAGCAAGCTGATGGTGTTATGTAATTTGTTTATTTTTAAAGAAATCAGCAGTTATTTTTCATACATACGTAGTGTTATTTTTTATTATATATTTGCAACTAAAATATCGCAGGTTATTTATGAATGATTGTACAGCAAAGAATGTCAAATTAGGATAGGTTGATATAGCTATGATATACAATGCATAAAAGTGACTTCAAACAAAGTACTTGTCCAAGTGATAATACAATACTGTATATTCTAAAGGGCAAGCACAGAGTATAACAGTGTAATAAGTATAAAAAAAATACTCTGCATACTGTTAAAGTAAAATAGATAATATATTAGTAAGTGCCATATTAATTGTCATAACAATATAGATTTTAACAGAGAATTTTTTTGTGTAATGAGTTGACTGGTGGTATAAATAATTTAACCGAATTACACAAATTATCCCTTGTATTAAATGCGGCTCTGCAATGTATAGATGAATAAATAACGATGTCACTCATAGAAATACATTGCATGGAGACACTTTGGAGTAGTAATACATATCAACAGGTTGACCTAAATGTATCAACAGTATAATATGAGTAGTCCCACATATGGGGGTCAGCTGTACAGTTTATATATGGTGGTATATATATGCAAGCAAAAGGATTTCAAAGGAAAGTCCTTGTCCTTGCGGTGAAATTGTACCCAAAGTAAATATCCATCTAGCTTCTTATTGAAGCAAAGTTTTATCCAAATCACCACTTCTTAGACCAAGGGATATTTTAACAATACCATATGCTCGTATTCCTCTGGGATTGCCTTGATGTTTTTGTAAAAAATACTTTGCTACAGGTGTTAAGGTTTTGAATATGTTTTGTCCCTCTGATAATTTTGAATGGATCTTTTATGTTCCAATACACTTTGTTTTAATTTCCTCTTTGTCTTGCCTACATAAGTTTGCAGGGACATGTGAAACAATGGATCACTATTGTAAAGTTACAGATATATTGATGGATATAACATTTTTATCAAATTTATCAGTGAACATTTTGGTAATTATCATGACAGCACTTGCTTTATAACTGCCACATCGGTAGGATTCCCAAATGGGGGTGATTTATTGGCAGGGGTGTTGTAGGTGATTTTTAACCAATAAGTCTTATGACCTCCACCAACTGATCTTAATGTAGTTACCTAATTCTCTGGAAAGGTCAGGATCACATTTATGAATATGGAGGTGTTGAGAATCCCATAAATTTGGCAAGACTCTGCACAGAATATCCCTAAAAATCTGATTTCCCTTTGTCTGTTGGTATTCTTATTCTTTGGATACTTCAGAGTATCTCGTTCTATGTGTTTCACTTTATTGTACGCATGTGAAAGAATATTGCAACTGTATCCTTGTGCTCTTTGCACTAATTCTTTTATTCTATATTTAAAAATATCCATAATTGAGCAGTTCCTTCTCAACCTCAGATATTCCCCAGTTGGAACTCCTTTAACAGCTGAGTTGGGGTGAAAACTTGTGATCAGAAAGTTAACCTTACTCATTTCCACAGTCAATTTAAGATGGAGTTGACTGATGATTAAGGTGTCTTAATATCTAGTGTTTTTGCTCATTCCCCCGCCATGGGATGAAAATCTATGTATCTGGACAATATGAGGACATGTTGGATGTAGTCCTCATGGGCTCTGGAAAAACAATTACATGTCCACACCAGCCCAGGAACAAAGTGACGTAGGTGGGAGTGCAAGCTGTCCTCATGGCAGAACCATGCATTTGCAGAAAAAAAGTTATAATTAAACAGAAGTTTTTGGTTAGGACAAATTTCTGTATGGCCATTACAGTCACAGATGGTATACCACTTTTACACCAGCATCCTGACCAATGCTGGTATAAAGAGATTCAACATCACAGGTGCGAAACCATGTGTTGTCTGACACTGTTAAGTCATTGAGATTTGATAGTATTACCATAGTGTCCCTGAGGTGGAAGTCCAAAAACTGACTAGCATGTTCTGTCAGACATTCATTGCTAGAAATAATGGGACGGCCAGATGGTTGTACAGAAGCCTCATAGATTTTTAGTAAAGGATATAGTGTGGGAGTTTTTATATTACTGCACCACTAAAAATACATAATCAGTAGCCACAATAATGTCTTTTCTAGCTGACGTCAAAAAATGTGATATATTTTTCAGTAAATTATCAAATGGATTTCATGTTAATTTTATTAACAGGAAATGTCAAGTAGTTGTCTCTTGACTTTAAGAATGTATAAATTATGAGGCCAGGGCACAAAATTGCTACCTTTATCAGAGGGCTTGATAACAGTCAGACTAACTTTAAAATTCCTTTAAGGCCATCTCTTGTTCCCTAGTTATTTTAGAAGCAAATCTCCACAGCAAGCTTTGCTGTAGGAGTAAATCTAATTATTAAGTTCTTTAAAAGTTTTAATGTATTGATTAGTATATACAGTAGATCTGTTAAGAATTGGGACATTATATAAATTTGTTGAGGTTGAGAAATTGATGTGTTGGACAGGTTTGATAGTTCTATATTATTAGCAATTGCTCCTTTTTTCTTTGTTGCTATATAAGTGTGATAGTTTATTTAAGGAAATATGTATATCCTTCTCCCAGGTAAACCTGTCAAAATGTTAAGTAGGAAAAAAGATAATCACTTCAATAGAAATTTCTTGTGAATAATATTTAAGGGTCTGCTGGATAAATGTACCATTTTAAGTTGGTCATTACTATTTATTGTCTTCTTCTTTGGTTGGTTTTCTGCAGAGACTGTTTTGGGGGTTCTTTGTTTTCCTTTTTGTTCCATGTCCCCCCCTTCCTTTCATGATCTTATATTTGAATGTGATGTCCGAGGACTTGGGGGTAGTCTCCCTAAAATGTTGCTGTTTCCAAAACAAGAAGTCTGACTGCATTGGTCTGACTGGATTCTTAATTCTCTGTCTATTTTTGATGTAGTATACTCAGAAGATTGTTTTGACCTTAGTTTGTTGTTTTGGCAATTTTTCCAGGAGTATACCTTATCATTGAGGAAATAATTCTCATCTCTTAAGAATTTTTCTCTTTCTTCCAGTTCAAAAAGTTTCAACTTTGTTTTTGTATTTGGCAAACACACATTTTCAATTTCCCTTGGTTGCATTTTGTTAGTGTTCGCTTATCATGTGTGATTATTATTTCCATTAGCTTCAGAGAGTATTTAGTCAGGGGCCTCCCAGTCTCTATGTAAATATTGCAGATGGACACTGTATAACGCCCAGTTTCTGATGTTTCCAGAATTGAAAAATACACACAGAAACCATGGCCAAAGGATTCAGACAAGGATGGCTTACTTAAAAATGAATCACACTTCGGTATGTAATGAGTCATGCATGCGTTGATAGGGGGCATGAATGCAAATGGGCTACTAATGTACACTTAAGTTGATCTCCACAAGGTTTGCTGAGAGCCTATGCATCTTGGGGCTGATCCTGAGTTGCACATCCGTGCAAAAAAGACACGGATGCGTAGAGCAAATCTGCAACTGCGCAAGCTCAAAAAGGCACATGTGCTGTAGGCGCATATGTTCGTCACCTATCGATTCTGTACTTTTAGGCATCAAAAGTGGCTGTATTTTTCCATGTAATTTACTTTCATAAGTGTTTACTAGCCTTTTCGCGCACATCCGTATTGAAAATTGCACACACATTCTATTTTTTAGTGCACCATCCCTGACCATGGTGTAAGTTGTGTTTTACAGACCTTTCTGAAGTAACTGATGATGTGACTGATTATCTTAACAAGATACACCTGATGTTACTATATAAAATACACCCAGGAACTTTGGGGATTTGTGCTTTGTGCAAGCAAGTTTGTTGTCAGGTGGGTTTTTATGTCTTTTAATATTTTGTAGTTGAATTATTTGGTGGTGGGGATATATTAGTTTGCAAATTTATGAATCATCCATTTGTATTTTTCCATTTTTTTTAAACAAAGTTTGTTTGTAATGTTAAGGTTGACGTATATGTGTAGTACTAATATAATTAAAAAAAAAAATATTTACATTTAAAAAAATATTTTTTTTTTCCCCTACTCTCATTCATATAGTTTTGTTGGACCTGACTTGAAACCTTTTTTTATAATGCAGGATGTAAGTTTTTTGTTTTTAAAGCAAAGTGTTAATTTTGGGGTTGCTAAAATATATGTGGAGTGAGCAGATAGAGGTATGAAGCACAGAACTAAGCTCAACAGCTGAATACTAGTGTTTCAATATGAGAATCTCAATATTTCAGAAAATAGTGCAACAAAACAAAGTAACACTTATGTATTACAGCGTTAAGGGCCTAATGTATAGCATGGGATAACAATAAACAATGTTATAATTGAGTAGAAATCTGTGAATAAACAACCATTCATTCACAGAAATGTTCTATTTCAATTAGGACAATGGGCCGGATCCAGAACTACGTCCGTCTTCCATAGACGGACGTAATTCAATGAACAATAGCTGCTGTGCATGCTTAGTAGCTATTGTACGTAATCTGAGTATTGTTTCGATACATAGATTGCGTATATGCGGTCTTTTAGACCGCATATATGCAATCTACGTATCGAAACGATACCAAATTATCAAAGTTCCGCTGTTCTCAACCAATATATGGTAGGGGAGCAAAGAAGCAAATTATATCATATCCCCAATAAAACTGGTTAACACATGTTATAGGATAAAGAGTTTTTAGTTCTCACTGACAGATATACTACCTGTTGTGTTGGATGACAGTCTCTTGAAGCAAGTGAGAGGCTTAAAGAGAATACGGCTGTTTAATATACAAGCAGCAAGCTGAAATCTGTCAAGGCAACAAAGTTAACAAATACCTGTATGTCCGCTAGGCAACATGTGAAACACAGTACCGTGCGGTTGTAGAAAAAGGATTTCCCCAAAGTTGATGGGGCAGGGATTGATTTTGCTCCATTCTGTATCCTCTGAGATCCAAAGTCTCGATTAGCACACCGCTGGACTTTCTGTTAGGTCCTTTCTGTGGCAGAAGATTCTCTCTATCTGTCCCATTCACATGTGGTCGGATGGATCACAGCTGATCAAAGTAGCAGGAACAGACACAACAGAGACTGCACACACTATAGATCTAGATCCACTTCTCATCCACCCAGAACTAATGCAGAAGCAGTCAGAAATATCCCTGAAAGTATTGACCCTCACTACCAGTTATGATCTAGGGATAGACCTCAACCCTCCAACAATATAAACAATCAATCCAGAAATAATACAAATAGAGAATTTCCTAATGAAAATAGAAAAAAAAACCCAACAGACAAGCTAAGGCCCCCCAAAATGATCACAATAAGGATTATAATACAGTCATTCAGAAAATGAGGAAGAAATAGCTCCACCCAACCAAGAAAAAAAAATCAGCCTTTCAAGAAATAAATAAAAATAAAAGTAGAGCAAGGTATAACATCAAAATTTACAATTTAAGTGACTATGGAGAAAGAAGCTGTAATTAAAAAATGTCTAACCTATGCCCCTACATCACGCTCAAATTGCTTTCAAAGCTTTGTAGACCTACATAAATTTGCTAGGAAACTCAACTTAAAGAGATCCTTTGCACTACATCCCAATAATAGTGAAGAGCCCAAACCATTAGATAAAAAGAGAAAAACCTTAGAGTTAAGTCCACCTTCAACCCTACACAACATAGGGGAAGTTTTGTCGGCACTTTCACCAGTTTAGTGGTTAAAGAATTAGAAGAATCTGTGAAAAAATCAAAAAAGTTAAAATTTAGGAGGAATATGACAAAAAAAAAAAGAAATGGCGATGAAATGCTTACGGGATAATAAAGAAATTATCATAAAACTAGCAGATAAGGGTGAGGGAATAGTGGTGATGGATGTTGATAAATATAAAGAGGAAGTGTATATACAACTTCACGATACCAAGACCTATTCCAAACTCAAAACGAATCCTACCACAAAGATCATGACCACCTACAATGAATTAATTGATAAACATTATAGTAATAAAACTATTAATGAAAAAGAGAAGACATTTCTTAGTATTAAAAAAGCCACTATCGCAGTACTGTACATCTTGCCAAAAATCCACAAGGATGTCCGAAATCCCCCTGGCAGACCTATAGTAGCAGGCATAGATTCTGTATTACAACCTCTAGTACTCAACTTCAAGTTATCAAGAGGATAGAGAGAAGACATGATTTTAGTGACAGCCGATATCTCTTTTCTCTATACCATTAAAGAACAGGAAGGCATAAGGGCTGTTGAACAAGGGACTAAGGATACATACAAACACTTTATCTTAGAATGCACTGAATTCATATTATGTAATAATTTTATTTTGAAACTGATTTCTTTTTACAGAACAGTGGGACAACGATGGGCACGAAATTCGCTAACCTATTTGTGGCCAAATGGGAGGAGGACATGATATGTAATAACGATTGGCTCCCCTATTTGGCACTATATATAAGATACATAGATGATATCCTCCTAGTCTGGACAGGTACCAAGGAACAGTTGGACCTTATTGGTTTATATTTAAACAACGATAAAAGAAACATTAAGCTATCAGTAGAAACTAGAAATACCAGCATCAATTTCCTAGATTTAAATTTCTATGCAGATTATGGCCATCTCAAATTAAATTAAAAAATTACAACAAATCAACTGATAGCAGCTCATACATCGAACAATCAAGTTGCCACCACCTTAATTGGCTTAAAAATGTTCTCCATAACGAATTTCGAAGAACAAGGAGAAATTGCACGGACGTCACACTTTCGAATTCCAAGCTCTATTTGAAGAGAAAGGGTATTCACAAGATAGCTTACACACATCCTTAGAAAAGGTTTGCAGAATGGATAGAACTGATATATTTAAACCCAGAGAAAAAGAGAGGAAACTAGACCTGCAGCCTTAATTACACAATACAATTTGGAACAATTAACAAGTGCTAATAAAAAAAGAATTGGAATATCCTTTTGGATGATCCACTATTAAAAGAATTCCTATCCTGTAAACTGAATTTTGTGTATTCAAAAGCCAAAAACCTGCATGACATATTAACATCTAGTGCTCTGAGAAAATAAATAATTTTACCTTCTAAAATTAAGTTACAGGGCTTTTTTTAGATGCGGGACCTGTTCTGTCTGCCATACATATTCCAATCAGGAAACTAAAACACATGAAGTAATCTCTACACAATACAAAAGGAAACACGAGATCAAAAGTTTGATCACATGTTCAATGTGGTCTATATTATTGAATGCAGCTGTAAAAAACAGTATATAGGTAGAACATCACGCCCATTAAAAACTAGGTGGCAGGAACATCTGCGCAACATTAAAAAAGGGTTTATGAATCACGCATTATCAGCCCATTTTAAGACGGAGAACAATTGCTCTACATCTCATATTACCAAAATGATAGTTATTGAACAGGTAAAGGGACATTGGAGGAAAAACCACACTACAGAATATTTGGCCAAAACAGAAATAAGGTTAATCTTCAATATGCAAACCATGATACCTACAGGTCTAAACTCTGACTTTGAATTAAAATGGTTTTTGTAATAAATGACTTCTAAATTAGAGCCCACAATATGGCGGAAGTTCATATTATCTTTTCTCTGATTATTTGATTATCATATTATTATATTATATTATTTTAGCACTGACTTTTAATCAGTCACATTCTGACCCTTATTTTACCCTGTTGCCACTTGTTACATCCTATTTTACGGATATAATTTAATTTTTATCTCTGATGTGGATAGATTTCTTTTAACCAACTGTGGATTTTTATTTGTTCATTCATTTATCAATTGTATGGATATTTATATATTTTTAGCACTAAATTGTGTGTTTTTTTAATATGTAGCACTTTATGATCATGTGACATAAAAATAAGGGAACCTATATAAGTACCCCTTCACCCTCAATAAACCTAATCAGCCTTGAAAAAGACAACCTGAGGAGTAGAAACGCATTGGTATGTAAAGGTTCCATTGTGTTCCACCCATCTTATAAAAAGCGTTTTGTGACATTTAGCTATAAGTGTGCATTACCTATGTAAGTATATCTGTGTTGTTTATTGTGTCCAAATAAAGTCTAAAATATATGTCTTTAAAAGTGTATTACACTTTTAAAAAAATTGGTTTGTTTGCGTCTGATAGTTTGTTTTGACATCTTTACAAATCATTCTTAAACAGGCATTTATGATGGTGCATGACACAGAATCCGAAGCAGATGATGATCAGCATGTGAGGCGGAGACAAAGGCCCAGGCAAAGGATCTTCAGGACCTGTGTGAAATCTCTTTGGGATGTGTGATACAGAGATGCATCTTGGAAACAATGCAAATTGTGCAACGGGACCTTGAATCACATATTAACATCCGCACATCAATAGCACCTACAGTTAGCACTTACAGTTCTGTGCATCTGGTTCTTTCCAGATACATTTTGGTGCAGCTGCAGCAATGTCTCAGTTTTTGACGTGTGCTTAAGGTTGGGATCAAGGCATTTCTAAGGCGGCTGAACCTTTTGGAACATATGAATCTATACAAATATTTGGTTATACGCGCTCCTCCTTGAAGCTGCCTGGTGGTTGTGGAAGGTATACACCTATACCTTCAAGAAGATACTCCTCCAAATGGTAAAATCTTTGGAAAGTACAGTTAACAATACATCAACAACTTTTATACCTACATCCTCATAAGTGGACACGAAACAGATTATGAGGATGTAGGTATAAAAGTCCACAAGATTGGTGGATAGACATCAGGAAATTAGTATTAGAAGGTTGTCAGTTGAAAGAGTTTTTCATATATTTTGTGGAGGTAAACACTTTAAAGTTTAGGACCCGGGGGATCAGATATAGGAAAATGTTTACCTATAGTAAATAATTACCACAGAATCAATAGCGCTCATAGATAGAATCAAATATAGGCATCTATCAATACAAATAATTCACTGTATTACAGTCAATAATTGCACAGACCTTTCTATTTCAGTATTTCAAAAGTCTCAGAAAAATGTCCTCCTTATTCTTCTCCTTTCTTTTTGACGTAGCTCCAAAGTTCTTCCTATTCCACCGTAGAGTTCCTTGTCAGTCTCCCAGTATCCAGAAATACAACAAAAAAAGAAACATATATGGTGAAGTACGTAATGTACCTTCTCAAATATACATTTTTTGGTTCCACTCACAAGGTTATGCAGTTTTAAATGTTTCACAGTATAAATGTGGGTATATCTGGGAGGTCCAATCTCTTAAAAATATAATGTTGATATGTTCAAATCCATAATCGCTAGGTATCTCACTTACAAGATTTTTCTTTTTCTCTATAGCGTATCATTCACAGAGTCCTCATCCAGGTCCACCAATCCTCTCTCCTCCGATCCACCCCTTTCTATAATATAAAGTGCTCCATAGTACAGATACTTGAGAAAGACACATTGTGTTGAAATGCGTTGGTTGTGGGCAGCGGCGTCCGGGAGAGTGTGGTGCGAGTTCAGAGCAGGGTGAGTTACATGCTTACGGTCTGGCACAATTTGGGCCCATATTGTGCGGTGAACCGATTATTGCTATAAGTAATACTCTCACTCTGTTTGTAACATCTTGCTACAAAGAAGCAGTTTAATGTGGTAATTTTAATTCTGTGGTAATTTTTTACTATATTAAGATCTTTTCTGTTCTCTGCACCCGTGTTTGACGGACGCAGAGTGCGGGAGAGTGTTATTGGGGTGAAGTGGTAGCACCCCTGTACCAGAGACTATTGCTGCTTAAGAGAAGGCGCAGGTTGTGTTATTAGTATCTAGAAAATGTTTACCTGTTTGCAAAAGCTGGACACGGATAATGCTTTAAAAATTTTGGAGATTATTGGAAGATACATTATAGAGATAAAAGGAAAGTGCAGTACCATGTTTGAAACGTTATATAAAAGTTATGCATACCAATATTACTAAGTACAAGGATAAAATCATAAATGTGCAAATTGTGAATACTAACCCAATATACTATGAAAAATTGAGGCTATGTAAATATATATGTGAAGAGGGAATAGAATGAAGGTATTTAAGAGCGAAAAGGAATATTTGAGTTAATCTAAACCTTGTCCGTGGATGGATGATGTCAGAGGAGGATATAAGGCGCAAAACACGGTTTCCCCTAGAATACACCTTGAGAGAGTGCACGGCACTTGAAACGCGTCGGTGGTATAGGGATGCAAGTCCGTCGGTGAATCTAAGGTTCTATACCCACTTATTTTCTCACTCTTGCGGTTGCACAGTAAGAGGGCCCAATTTTTATCTGTGATTCTGTTTTAGAGTAGTTAAAACATCTTGGAGAATAGGAGGTATAGAGACGTTAGTAAATGGGGCTTCCCCTTGTAGGGGTAATGAATATAAGAAAAGGACTCCACGCTACAAAAAGAAAATGTAAGTGATTCATCTTTTGTTTTTATTGGATTTATGTTTTTATCTTTATTGAGAAATAAAACCATACATTTTTTTGAGAGTGTGGACATAATTGTGGAGGCAACGGAAGGGGAAAGATATCTATACGTGCAGACATAAAGAGAAGTGTGAGTTGTTACACTGTTGGTTGATGATGTATGGTGTCAATGGCGCTGGACTTAGATCTGTTTTCTTGCTTGCATGCCCACGGATCCACGGCAAGATCTGAGCATTGGGATTCTGAAGAGAAAAGAAACCAAGAAATTAAAGGATTAAGTGAGGCGAATCACAAGAGGAGACGTGTGTGAGTAGATATAAAGTTTTTATTTACTCACGTTTGACGTGAAGTTCTGAACAAGGTCGTCCTTTCCCTTTTTCTGTTGTTCCATTCGGGGGACGGAGAGACCTTCATATATTGGGGATGGAGGGACCATACAGAGGAGAAGAGAAAGGAATAATTTATATGCAAACTAACCAAGGGATTTAAAGTGTGAGTAGATCTGCACATTGCTATACTTACTGTGGTGTTTCGGAGTCAAACAGGGGATTCCCCACTGTCTTTGTAATTCTTTGAAGGGAGATCTACGGAGAGAAAGGGAAAAGGATTAGGAAAGATTATATGAAGAGACTGACATTTCTATTGGTCTTTTTGAAAGTTTTAAGGACAGGAAAAGTCTGTAAAAAGAGCCAGGAAGGCAATCAAGGACAATTGTAAATCAAGTATTGTATATTTTTGAAGCGCTTGTTTGAAGGTTATTTTGATGTATTGTTAACTTTTTGTACATATGCCAATGGAAGCCCTTGTGCGTCGAAAGCAAGCTTTTTACAACATTGCTAGCTTTCCGTATATATCATAGGGGTGGTGGATTGCACTCCTAATCCCATTGTTGCTTGAGGCAGAAACACTCATGTGTATTACAACTGCAAATTCAAACCATCAATGCCATGGTAATATGTGATGCCTCCCATCTTCTCCTTTGTGTGGCTGCAAAATATCCAGGGTGCTCACATGACTCTTTTGTCATGCACAACTCCACAATTTGTCAGACCAGCATGTGGTTGTAATGATGCATGGCTCTTAGGTTAGTTAATGTCAAGTTTTTAAGCTCTGTTTTAACAAACTTCTAAACTCTTTTTCCAGTAATGTTGCTTTAAGGCACTTGCAACATTAGTGTTATAAAAGTTTATGGCCAGTGTTTGTCTTATTTTTCTCTGTGTGGGCCATGTTTGTCACACATACACTCCACACAACATAGCAAAAGATGATTGTAAATATGTACACACTGCAAAGCACATGTTTTTGTGGTTAATAATATGATCTGGGACTTTTGGTGGGTGGACCGTCAAGTATGGCCGCATTTTAGAAGGCCCCAGCAATCCACACTAAATCTTTGATCATCAAAAGCCATAAAATTCTAATTGGGCATAAAATCTAGCCTAATGAGGAAGAAATCAAAGCGTGGTCCTGTTTCACTGCATAGTGACATCGCCCGCTTATCATAACACCGGAGGCCAGCCGCATAACTGCAGGCCGCATGATCGCTGCTGCATGGAGATGGTGGCGTGACCGAGGAATCTTTACTTCCCCAAACTACACTGCATACTAAAAGCCTGGGGAACAGAGCTGGTAACAGGAGCTTATATTATTAAGTGGAGATCGGTGAAGCTCCAGATCAATTCCTTAGCTCCGGCTTCCGTGCAACCTGTATTGCGGCCCATTGAGGGGGCTGGGGAGGTGACCATCCTGTACCTAACGACCTTACCAACAGCTCCTGGAGAAATTATCAAGTTGGGACGGATTTTGCCTCTCTCTCCCACTTCTGTTGAGACCTAGGAAGATTGTGAAAAATTGGTAAAACCAGGTGGTGGAGTGACCTGATCCGCCATTTCGCGCCAAAACTTGCTCCTGCTGCATTACATGCGCCATCTATGCGCCTAAATTGGGAGAAACACACCAGAACATCTCCTTGGAAGTAACTGAGAACCTTGATGAGGAGTGCTGGTGGAAACGAAAGATAGAGAGACCTGACTTACTGACCCTTACTCAGCCATTTCACATCAAAATCCACCACTGTTAGTTAGCAGGTGCCATCTTGGATCTGCAATTACTGACCACATGTATGAGGGCTGCTTTGCTTGAAACCATCGGGCATTCTGAAATTTTGATCTTCTGCATCTTCAGACTGGGGCTATATATATCAGGAATCTTCCTGACCAAGAAACATATTATTTCTAACCAAGACCTTATTGCCTTCTTTATCTGCGAATATTTGAAGTAGTGAAAAGTTATTCAACATTCGGGATACAAGCCATTAGAAGAAGTCAGGGATTGAACATCAGGACTAAGAACTGATTTCAAGCTCCAAAGAAAGGATTCAGGTTTTTCCTTGATTAAGCCTCAACATTATGTCATATTTTGAAGGAATCTACCTTCTGATAACAAAGTGCCCTAGTAGGATTGAGGATATAAGGGACTGTTAGTAGATATACTTAATGCACTGTGGTTTGCTTTACAAAGTAGCTGGTAATAGAGAAATAGATTATCTTTAATAGTAACAGTTTTGGTTATAGATTGTGTAATACAGTAAATTTGAGATATCATCAGACTTTATATTGATTTTATAGTTGTAAGACAAATATCTGAAAACTCATTCTGCGCACTGTATACTATTATATCTCTCTCTGTGACTCTGAGTAATAGAAGACCGAAACTCATTTGAGCTTAATCATAGATTTCGACATAATACTTACTGGTTAAAACTACAACTAAACATCTATGTGCATGCATAGTAACTATAGAACGTAATCTACGTATCGTTTCGGTACGTAGATTGCGTATATGCAGTCTGAACGATACTTAGAGGAGTTGAGGATCCGGCCCAATAACCTTATCTACAGATATAGATATATATATATAGATCTGCATCTATAGAGATATCTATCTATCTATCTATCTATCTATCTATCTATCTATCTATCTATCTATCTCTCTCCAAAGGATAGGCGGCACTCAGTCTTAAATAATGCTTCTTTTTTGTTTTGTCAACCAATGTTTCATTTGTAGATAAACTAAATGAGAGTCTTACCTGCACCTGTGAGGCACTCCGTCCATGCCGTGTCTGTGTGCACATGCAGTCCCGCCCCCTGCCGGCAAAGATTCCCTTCTGGCCGATGCTCGCCCCCTTTCTTATGGCAACCCGGGATGCCCAGCAAGAGGTATTGTTCGGAGCTAGTCAGAAGATAGAACTCTGCCGTTTATGGGGCGCAACAGCATCGCGCTGTAGTGCCTGCTGGTTGAGTTAACTCTATAGGTGCAGAACACATTTACAACAATTTATACATGAAGAAAACATATAATAATTTTTTCATGGTGATTCAGTAAAAATTGTATCATACACAAGACGGAGATATTTTAACTCTATATGCATCCACAGAGATACAGTAATTAAACTGTCCTTAATATGTTCACAAAAAACAGTTTGAAGGTAAGCATTCATTTAGACCCCGTGGGGTTACAGTGTCTAGCCGGTGAATCCACTTGGACTCTAGTTGTAATAGTTGTTTACAGCGGTCTCCACCACGTATATACTGTGGAACATGGTCTATCATTCTGTATTTTAAACATGCCAAAGGGTGGTTTTTCTCAAAAAAAAATGTTTAGGAACATGTTGATCAGCAGTTCCTTTCTGTAATGCCAGTCTGATGCTTGAATGGTGAATGTTAATCCTTTCCTTAAATGTTCTAATAATTTTTCCAATGTAGATTAAGCTACAAGGACATATCAGCATATAGATTACAAATAATGATGAGTATGTTAGCACGTATCTGATTGTGAATTTCCCACCCAATCTCGGGTGGAAGAATGAGTCTCCAGTTAAGTACCAGCAGGTAATACAATGTAGATATTTAAAGCAGCCAGGGGGACGAGTTTGTGAAGAAAAATTTTTGTCAGATCTGAAATATCTGACTTAACCACATTGTCTCGGATATTGCATCCTTGTTTATAGCTGGGCAAAATCTGTTTCCCTCTAAGTCCTGGTAGTGCTGGATCCGATGACACCATGGGCCATAAAGCTGGAACGGCTCTGTTAATAAAAGGACTCAGTTGGTTATAATGATTAACCCATGGTATCATCCTTATTTGTGTTGTCCCTTTTAGTCATCAAAAGTGTATCTCGTTGGATAGATAATGTTTTCTGTATCAAATTATCCAAACACTCAGCATTGTAACCCCACATCATGAATTTCTGTTTCATGTCCATTATTTGAGACAATTTCACTTGTTCATTGGTATTACCTCTGCAGACCCTTAAAAATTGAGAGTATGGGAGACCCATTTTTAATGAGTTGGGATAGTCACTAGTGTATTGTAACAGAGTATTGCGATCTGTTTGTTTATTATATATTGAAGTTTCCAAACGATTATTTACCTTAGAGATAGTGACATCCAGGTAATGAATTCTCTCTGTGTCCATAGTATATGTGAATTTAATAAAAGGATTCAAGGTGTTAACCTCAGTCAAGATGTCCTCAAATTCCTGCACATTGTCTATGTAATGAGTTTAAAAAACGAGAGATTATTACCTGATAATATGGTTTTCTTGACTCCTCCATGGCAGCACTAATCCCTGGGTATATCCCTATCACCAGTTTGAGCCAGGACAGGAAATAAGAAGACCTGGTGGTGTATATAAGAACCTTCTCTTCCTCCAACTAGTGTCTTTCAATTTCACAAAGCTAGAATTGGAAATATAATAAACAAACATATAATATAATATATACATATATAAAACACATGAGGAGTGATATAAGTGCTGCCATGGAGGAGTCAAGAAAACCATATTATCAGGTAATAATCTCTTGTTTCCTTATCCTCTTCCCTGGCAGCATGTATCCCTGGCTTATACCCAAGCGGTAAAACAGAAGAGAGGGCAAACAAGAGGAAAAGTCAACCACATACCTGATAGAGATGAAAAACATACTCTTTTATTTTTTTTTATTTATACAACTGCACTTAAAATCTTTCTTCCAAGCTTGGCATCTGCGGATGCTATTAGGTTTAGTCTATCATGCTTGATAAAGGTATGAAGCGACAACCTTTCTGTGGCCTTACATACATCTTCGATGTAGGCAGACTTCTTTTCTGCCAATGAGGCTGCCATAGCCCTAGTTGAATGGGCCTTAACGCCTATGGGAACAGGTAAGTCTTTGTTCTTATATGATTCTGTAATACATGCTTTACTCACCTTGCCAAGGTAGCTTTAGTAGCGGGTCCTCCTTTATTTTTCCATTCTAACAAAATTAATAGTTGTTTGGAACGTCTAAATTGTTTAGACCTCTCAATATAGATTCTCAGAGCTCTAACTAAATCTAATGAATGAAATTTAAACTCCTTATCATTCTATGGTTCTGAACATAAAGACGGAAGTATAATCTCCTGATTAATATAAAAGTTTACAACTACCTTCGGGAGAAAATCTTGATTTGTTCTTAAAACTTCCTTGTCCTGAAAGAAATTGATATAGGGCTCCTCCATCCATAATGCTTACAGTTCTGAAATTCTTCTTGCCGAGGTGATCGCTACAAGGAATACTACCTTCCATGTAAGCAACTTTAAACTTTCCTCCTCTAGAGGTTTAAAAGGGTTTTCTGTAAGCGTTTGAAGTACGAGGTTAAGGTCCCATAGAGAAATTGGCTGCTTGAATGATAGCCTAAGCCTAATAACCGCTTGGAATAAACGTTTAATATAGCGATCAGTCGCAAGGTCCTTATCTAACATTGCGCTTAGAGCGGAAACTTTTACCCTGAGCTAACTTACGGATAACTTTTTGTCTAGTCCTGCCTGGAGGAAGTCTAAAATATGTCCTATAGATGGAGATGCTAGAGAAACTTTATTAACATTACCCCAAGATCTAAATATCTCCCAGATATTATATGATAAACTTTAGACGTGGACGATTTACGGGCCTTTAATAAAGTATCAATTACCTTTGCATAAAATCCTTGGTGCCTCAAGTAGTTGCCTTCAACAACCAGGCCGTCAGTTTTAGATTTTGAGGACATGGAAGCATCTTCCCCTGTTTCAATAGGTAAGGTGATACCAGAAGTCTCCACGGCCTGTCCATCGACAATTGCAGAGGTAACGGGAACCATGCTCAACATGACCAGTAAGGTAGGATCGCTATTACTTTTGACTTCTCTGTCGCAATTCTCTTTAAGAGACGTGGAATGATGGGCAGAGGAGGAAAGACTTAAACCAACTGCACCCCCCAAAGTGCTGTTAAAGCATCTACTGCTTGGGCTTACAGATACATTTTCTATACCGGGCACGTAAGTTGCAGCCAGACTGAGGATGTTTCTTACTGCCCACTCTAAAATGTATCTTGCTTCTAACATTAATGACTTACTCCTGTTGCCGCCCTATCGGTTGAGGTATGATACTATCGACTTGTTGTCTATTTGAATTACAACATGTCTGCCTTGAAGAATGTCCTGAAAATGTTGACAAGCCTGAATTACCGATCTCATTTCTAAATTGTTGTAGTGAACCATAGGTGTTTCGGAGTCCCAGATGCCTTGTGTCCACAGATCTCCACAAACTGCCCCCCAACCTGTGCCGCTTGCGTCTTTGGTCAGAAGAACCAGCTTGTGTTGTTGAAAGAATTTTCTGGTGCTTAAATTTTCTGGGATGGACCACCACCACAGGTCTTTCCTGACCTCTGGGGGTAGGGCTATCAACAAATTCCGATGCTACGGGTCCTTGTCCCACTGGCTGAGGAACGTCTCCTGTAATGCTCTCATATGCAACTTGGCCCATGTTAGAGTCTCTAGTGTTGTGGACATAAGACCCAATACTCTTATGCAGTCCTCATTTGTTACCCATGGTTGACTTCTTATTTGATTGTTCTGTTGAACAATAATGCTCACTCTTTCTTCTGGTAAGAAGCTTTTCCTACTTTGGTGTTTATAATGACTCCTAAGTTCCTGATGACTTGCGCAGGATTTTAAGGATTCTTTCCATAATTTATAATACAGCCATGACCTTCTAACACCTCAAGTACTTGTGTGGTATCTCGCATAGCTGCTTCCTTGGAATGGGCTGCTACTAGGATGTCGTCTAAGTAAGGCCAAACATGGATTCCTTTTTGCCTGAGCACTGCTATTAAGGGAGCTAAAACTTTTGTAAACTTCCTGGGGGGAGTGGAGCATCTGAATGGAAGAGAAGTGAATTGGAAATGCTGTTTGAATATAAGAAACCTTTGATTTCACAGAATAGGAATATGAAGGTATTTATCTTTGAGATCTATGGCGGTTATAAACATTCCTTCTTGCAAATATTCTAGAACTGTTCTCACTGACTCCATCTTGAACTTTCTTAAATTTCTATATTTAAATGTTGATTTAGATGTCTCAAGTCCAGAATAGTCCAATATCCTCCTGTACACTTCTTTATAATAAATAGCCGGGAGTAGCAGCCTTGGAATCTTTGCGCTCTTGGGACTTTTTTGATGACTTGTTGCGCCATAAGTCCTTCTATGCTCTCCTTGAGAGCTATCTTTTCTTCTAGATTGGAAGGTGTCAGTGACCGGTGAAAACACCAAACATGATCTTTCTTCTTGAAACCTAGAACATAACCTGAGTGCATGGTGTTTAGAACCCACATGTCTGAAATGGTGGCCACTTTGATGGTGGACTTCTTTGATGACTTGTTGCGCCATAAGTCCTTCTATGCTCTCCTTGAGGGCTATCTTTTCTTCTAGATTGGAAGGTGTCAGTGACCGGTGAAAACACTGAACATGATCTTTTTCTTTGAAACCTAGAACATAACCTGAGTGCATGGTGTTTAGAACCCACCTGTTTGAAATGGTGGCCTCCCATTGATGGAAGAATTGTTGGATCCTGCCCCTGATCGCAATGTCTTCAGTCAAGTCGTGACTTCTGGCGCCATTGTTGAAAAGGACGGAACATCCCCACCTCCTTGCTTCTTTGGGCAAGAAAATTACTGTGCAACAACCCGGGCTGAAATTTTCTGAGGTAAGCTCTCCCAGACCTGTACAGTCTGGCTTCTTTAAAATCGGGCTGAACTTCTCTATACAGTCTGTATTGAAAACTTCTTTTTGGTCCCTTGTCTTGCGAAAACCAATTTGACTTCCTTCCAAACGACTTTGAAATAATTTCCTCAAATTTCTGACCAGAGATAATCGCCTAAGAATGGCAACCCCACTAATCTGCTTTTTGACCGATTGTCCGCTAACCACGGTTTTAACCACAGGGCTCTATAAGCCACAGTGGCTGATGCAATCTCCTTGGCTGACAATTTGACTGAGTCTAATGATGCTTCACATATAGACTCTGCACTATCTTCAATAAATCTGACCTTTTGATATCCTCTAGCATATCTTTCTCTAAATCATTACTCCAAGAACGGAGGACTCTGTACATCACTGCAGAAGCCACCGCTGGTCTGAATGTCGCTCTGGAAATACAATGAACTTTTTTGAGGTTAACCTCTATTTTCCTTTCCATACTATCTTTGAATGAATTTGCATTCTCTAAAGGCAATGTTGTTTTCTTAGAGATTCTTGATACTGCAGCATCAATTTTCGATGGATCATTCCACTTAAGCACCTCATCAGCATTAAACGGATACATCCACGTAGTCGAGTGAATGATACTGACTTTTTATCCGAATGTTTCCATTCCACAGTAATTATATTCTTTGTTACTTGAGATATAGGAAAACATCTGCCACGTTTCTTAGGTTCTTGAAATAACAAGTCCTGTAACAGCGTATTTTGCTCTGCTTCCTTTACATGTAACACTTTATAGATGAGTTTCAATAAATTTTCATCTAAGTCTGGATAAACAACATAACCTCTTTAGACACTACTGATTCTTTATCAGAGTTCCTCCAGATCTCACTCTTAAAATCAGACAGTATGGCCCTGGATCTCTTTATTGAATGCTTATTAAGGTCTTCTTTCATCACAAATGTATCTGCTAAGACAGATTTCATTAAATTAATAAAGTCTGTCATTTTCTGTGAGGGTTGTTGCTGCTATTTCAACAAACAATCCTGACATGAAGTTCCTTCAACTTCGGGTATCTTTTTGTCAAATAAAGTTCACTTTAAAATACGCTGTCTTTTTTCCTTTCATTCTAAACTGGCCTTGCTTCTGCTAGTCTCAGACTAAAAAAACAAAAAATCACTACACTAACTACCTAACTACTGACTAACTATAACAAAAAACACAAAAAAAATACAAAAAACACCAGCAACATTGGGGCTTACCCAGACCTCTTGGTCTGTGACCGTTTCTCCTCCATTGTGGACACACAGCTCATGCTGACAGTCTCCCAATGAAACCGGAAGCCTTGGCAGGGAATGGCAGTAAAGATCCGGATTTTATATAGGGACTGCTGTCTCAGGCACTGTCGGACTTACAAAAAAATGGCAGCGCCCATGCAGCCCCTTGTTTACCATGCGGTCACTTCCTGTGCTCCCACCGTAAGTTACACACACTGACATCCACCCGCCTCATGGATGGATAAGCAGACGGGAGCATGCTGCTGCCACAGCAAGGATGCCAGAGACACTGCCGAATGCAGTCTCAGAGCGCTGCCACTGACCTGAATGACGGGCATAAGAGTCCGGTCACTCCACCTGAAAATACCTCTCCCACCAACCCCAAGGGGATGGACCAGGGAGAACAGTGAGAGCTGCATAAGTGGAACCCCGCAAGACAACAAATAAAACAAAATAAATAAATAAAAAAACCACATCTATCCTCCCTGAACTATAACAATAGGAAATATAAGACACTGGTTGGAGGAAGAGGAGGGTCTTATATACACCACCAGGTCTTCTTATTTTCTGTACAACAAACAAATTATGACCGCACTAGCAGAAAAAATAACAGGTGCTACCTGGTGGTTATAGAACAGTAGCAAATAGAAGACAAAAGGGGAAACTGGCTAAAAAGTATCCCTACATTAACCATCTTGTGGTGCACACCGATAGGTCAAATTAATTAAGGTTCAAAATACCTCATACAGCAATTTAAAAGTTTTAAATTTTATTAATCACATATAAAAATTAAATAAGGAATTAAATAGCATCGAAATATTAACAGAAAACTATAAAAAAAAACATCAGCAGGATTGTAGTCCAAACAGACAAGTGGGCATTAGTATAGCAGTGATTAGAAGAATTATTCAGATTGAAAATGCACATATTTGCACATATGTGAGAATTATAACAACAGGCTAATTCAAGTACATAACAGACATCCATTTTAGATAGCAAAATTCATTATCAAATGATCAGGAAGTAACATTTCACACTAGAGTCTGAACTCACAAACATATATATTATACTCATTGCCGTTGCTTACATGTATCAGCGCACTGGAGAGTTCAAGGGGACTAAAACAATCAAGACTCCTAGTCTAAAATATACAGGCAACTAGCCCTATTCCCACACCCTTAGAAACCTCACGGTTTCAATTCTCTATATCATACAAAAGAACCAGGCACTCGTGGAGACTTTTCAATAATAGTAATGTTAATGCCACAGCGGGCACTTTAATGCATCATATAATAGTCCGACGTTTCAGCTGCACGGCGGCAGCTTTCATCAGGGATACAATAAACAAACAGGCATACATAAATCCAAAACATACAGACAACATATTTATAGAGAAACATGTACTCACCACCACTCTAGCCCACGAGGCAGCCTCTGCCCGGGAATCCCCGCTGTCATGGAAGCCACTCCCACCTGTCAGTTCAAGCAGGGGGCGGAAGGCAGGGGGCGAGCGTCATCGGCTGTGGGGTGTCATAGCAACAAAGGTAAACAACCACAACAATCGGCTAAAATAGTAACAAGTTGTACCAATGGTACAAAAATTACAGCAACCCCGATCAAACACACGTTAATGCGGTATCATGAGCATCCTGCTGCAATGCAATAACTACAATAACGCTACAGTGTTATGGAGACAAGTGTTTAAGAGTATTGCAAAAAGGCACACTAGCAATTGGAAGTGCTACAATACATATAGCAGATATAAAGGGGCCTCTGTGTCCGCATCAACAAGTCAAATACATCCATGACTACCGAGGATAAGCCATTCAGCTCAATGATAGACAATCTGAACCCATAGGCTTAATAAAATACTACTAAATACTACTTAATTTGTGTTTGATCGGGGTTGCTGTCATATTTTTGCAATTGTCTGTCAATAAAATTACTGCTTGTAAACCTGGAATATGAGGTATACTGGTATATAAATTGCAAACGTCCACAGTACACAATAATAGAGACTGAGGGAGAGGTGGTAATTCATGTAATTTCAATAATAAATCACTAGTGTTCCTTAAAAAAGTAGTTAAAGACTGAATACAGGGATGCAAAAAATTATCAAGAAATGCAGATATAGGATAAAATAATGAACCACAGACCAAAATTATTGGCCTACCTGGGGGGTTATGTGCATCTTTGTGCATCAGTCTTACTGTACTGCTTGTTGTAGAATTTGCTCAAGGTCCTTTTTGAACCTTTCAGTATTGTCATTACTTAATTTCTGATAAGTGGAAGTGTTCATTAATTGATGCTGAATTTCTTTTACATAACCACACATTCTTTGGATTACTATACCCCCGCCCTTATCCGCAGGGCGTATCACAATGTGTTTATCCTCTGATAATGTATGTAGAGCGTTACGTTCTTCCACTGTTAAATGATGACAATTTTTTTGTGGTTGTTGGGCTGTCTTGATTACTGATTCATCTAAGAGACAAGATAAATATCGAATAGTCTCATTATGTGTTAGTGGACACACTTGTTACATAAATGATGTGCTGATCTTCTGGAATGAGTTCCAGGCGGAATTTGAAGACATGCTGACTAAGGTTAACACCTTGAATCCTTTTATTAAATTCA
This sequence comes from Limnodynastes dumerilii, assembly GCA_011038615.1. NCBI lineage: Eukaryota > Metazoa > Chordata > Amphibia > Anura > Limnodynastidae > Limnodynastes > Limnodynastes dumerilii. The sequence goes on along the minus strand of WWET01002577.1, from coordinate 137,510 downwards.
CATAAACTATGGACACAAAGAGAATTAATTACATGGATGTCACTATCTCTTAGGCAAATAATGGTTTGGAAACTTCAATATATAATAAACAAACAGATTGCAATACTCTGTTACAATACACTAGTGACCATCCCAACTCAAAAATGGGTCTCCCATACTCAATTTTTAAGGGTCTGCAGAGTTAATATCAATGAACAAGTGAAATGGTCTCAACTAATGGACATGAAACAAAAATTCATAATGCAGAGTTACAATGCTGAATGTTTGGATAATTTGATACAGAAAGCATTATCTATCCCACGAGATACACTTTTGATGACTAAAAGGGACAACACAAATAAGGAAATGATACCATGAGTTATTCATTATAACCAACTGAGTCCTTTAAGGCGTTACAGCTTTATGGCTCATGGTGTCGTCTGATCCAGCACTACCAGGACTTAGAGGGAAACAGATTTTGCCCAGCTATAAACGAGAATGCAATATCCGAGACGTTGTGGCTAAGTCAGATATTTCAAAAAATTTTATCTTCACAAACTTGTCCCCCAGGCTGCTTTAAATGTCTACAATGTATTACCTGCCGGTACTTGTTTACTGGAGACTCGTTCTTCCACCCGAGATCGGGTATGAAATTCGCAATCAGATACACGCTAACATGCTCATCATCATTTGTAATCTATATGCTGATATGCCCTTGTAGCTTAGTCTACATTGGAAAAACTATTAGAACATTTAAGGAAAGGATTAACGTTCGCTGTTCAAGCGTCAGACTGGTGTTACAGAAAGGAACTGCTGATCAACCTGTTAGTAAATATTTTTTGGAGAAAAACCACCGTTTGACATGTTTAAAATACAGAATGATAGACAATGTTCCACAGTCTATACGTGGTCTCATCGGCTAGACACTGTAACCCCATGGGGTCTAAATGAATGCTTACCTTTGAACTTTTTTTGTGAACATTTTATGGACAGTTTAATAACTGTATCTCTGTGGATGCATATAGAGTTAAAATATCTCCGTCTTGTGTATGATACAATTCTTACTGAATCACCATGAATAAATAATTATATTTTTTCTTCATGTATAAATTGTTGCAAACGTGTTCTGTGCCTATAGAGTTGACTCAGCCAGCAGCCACTATGGTGCGGTGCTGTTGTGCCCCATAGCGGCAGAGTTCCCGGGTTGCCATAGCAAAGGGAGCGGAGTCTGGTAGAATCAGTTGGAAGGGAATCTTTGCCGGTGGGGGGTGAGACTGCATCTGCACACGGATATGGCACGGACGGAGTGCCTCACAGGTGCAGGTAAGACTCTCATTTAGTTTATCTACAAATGAAACATCGGTTGACAAAACAAAAAAGAAGCATTATTTAAGACTGAGTGCCGCCTATCCTTTGGAGATAGATAGATAGATAGATAGATAGATAGATAGATAGATAGATATCTCTATAGATGCAGAGTAGAAAGGCACTCGTGGACTTCAAAATGCCTTGATAGGATATTTATTAATGCATATTTATGCTTTTAAACTCCAATGCTTAAATCTCTATGACAGTAATTTTCATCAAGGATTGCATATCAGAACAGCAGTTGTAAAGAACTAAAAAGAAGCACGTATTTATACACATAGAGAAGTAAAAAGGCGCTAACTTACCATATCTCGTGGTTGCAGCGTTGCCTTTGTCCCAGAGAAGGTGCAGCGCAACGCTCCCTCAGGTTTCCCTGGTAACAGAGGTGTGTCTCTTGCAACTCAGTTTCCTCATTGGTCACCTTGTCTCCACTAGCGACTGGCAAGCATCTCTAATGCAAATAAAAAATTAAACAATTGTAGTAATGGCTAAAGAAAGCAGGTCTGGGAAAGGCTGGCAAAAAAGAGTAAAAAAAAAAAAAAGAGGAGAAAGAATAAAGACAACAGAGTGACAATTAGCGCTAATAGGGATAGTGCACATCGATATTAAGAAACAGGAGATAGTATTGCCTCTCAAGTAGATCAAAGGAGATAGCTGACACAGTTGAATTAGTAATATGCAAATCAGAGTAAAATGGAGAGAATTGTTAGACCAGCTAAAGAAAAATTGGGCACAGCTATTGTTTGACTAGAATAAGCAATAAATGTAACAAGTGATCCTATTAAGGGAAAAATTAAAGACCATGTTCATGTTTAAGGCTACTAGTACAGTGTGTCACTGCACATACTAATAGAAAGCTGAAATCTAAGCAGAAATTGGGTTAAAAACACATTATACAGAGAGGAGAGTTTCTAAATCGTATCCAAGGGGAGTTATGCATTCCTAAATAAATCAGAAAGTATGGCAAACGAATCTACAGGAAGAAAAACGGGTGAGGTTATCAAAAATGTATGTACATGGATATGGTTATAATTCATTACAATAAACAATTTTGCGGCAGAAGTTCATTCAAGCCCCTTGGGGTAAGCGGTGAATCCACCTGCTCTCCCTTCGGAGGAGGAGGTTGTCTCTGTCGCCACCTCTGTTAAGTAGGAGTATGTGGTCCAGTCCCATCACTTTTAGGTCCCTCAATGTATGTTTGTATTGCGCCCAGTGTCAGGCTACCGGTTGATCCCATTTCTTGGATGGTGTCAGTGCATTTTCAAGAGCTCCCTTGATCTGTGCAAGGCAATGCATTCCTTCAGTATTCTTGCCTACATAGATTTTGCCACATGGGCAGGAGATAACATACACCACAAATTTTGTAGTGCATGTAATAACGTGCTTGATGCTGTATTTTTTGTCATTTTCAGGATGGGCAAAGATGTGACCTGTCGTTAATTGGGTGCAAGTAGTGCATCCTAGGCATTTATAGTTGAATGGTTTTTTAGATAGAAAATTACGTGTTTATTTATTCTTTGGACTCCTGATGTCATTTTTGCAGAGATGATCTCTTAGATTTTTTGGTCTAGTGTGGCATGGTAGAAGTTATGTCTTTGTAAATCCCAGCAGCGATTTGTCCATAGAGATAATTGGCCATAGGCCACGCGCAGCTTTTTTACAAAAAAAACTCAAGTGATTGTATTGAGTAACCCATGGTACTCTATTTTCATTGGATATGCGTTTTCTGGGGATAAGTGTGGATTCCCTAGAAATAGTTTGAATCTTATTTTCCACCTGTTTCTGGGTATGGGTAGGATATCCTCTTTAGTAAAATTTTTCAAGAGTGGTTTTCATCTGTTCTGTTGCAACTTTGGTATCACTGATGATGTGCTTGATTCGAATCATTTGCGATTGCGGCAAGGCTTTCTTTAAAGCGAGTGGGTGGAAGCTGCGGGCGTGTAACAATGTATTTCGGTCTGTTGGTTTGTTGTACATTTCTGTTTTAAGTTTGTCATTAGATTTTTTATTAGGACATCCAGATAGGCAATCTTCTCATTGCTAATGATGTATGTGAATGTAACATCTTGGTCCATGGTGTTGATGTGTTACATGTTTTTTTTTTTAAATCCTCCTTGGTCCATATAATCAAAATATCATCAATATAGCGAACCATAGCACAACCATCGTTTTCCCCCCAAAAAATGTTGTCCAGATTAAACATATATGCATTTGCATATGCCGATGCCACGTTTGATCCCATGGCACATCCCTTTGTCGGTAAATTAATTTTGCCATCAAACTTGAATAAATTGCAAGTAAGGATCATAGTAAGCAGTATGTTAATTAATTCAATGGGTGGTCCTGTGTAGTCTTATTGATTTTCCAATAGTTCTCTGGGTGCATTCAATCCTCCTACATGCTGGTATATAGGCTAATGACATCTATAGCGCATAGCCAAAAGTCTTTAGGAAGATTCGGGAGGACATGTAACTTATTTAATAAGTGTGTCGTGTCTTTTAAGTAAGTTTCCTGGTGTTACACCACTGGTTGCAAAAAGTATTCAATAAACTGTGAAATTGGTTTAAAAAGAGAGTCCCTTGTTGATATAATGGAAAGACCTAGGGAATTGTTAATGTCCTTATGAATCTTGGGGACAGTATAAAGAAGGGGGGTCTTTGGATAATTGACTGAAGAGAGAGAGAGATTTCCCCCTTCCTCTCCCCCCTCCTCTTCCTTATAGTGTTAAAAAATGTTGTGATGATGGTGGTGGAGGATGGGGTTGTGGGGAAATTGTCGCTGTTGGATTTGTGTGTGGTAAAAAGGATGGGGTGGTTGGCTGAAGTGTTGTTGTTGTTGGTTGAGGGTTGTGGTTGAGCGGGGTAGTGTAAATACTGATATTGGTGGTGAAAAAATTACTGAAATTTGTATTAAGTGATTTAGTTGTGTATGGTGTTGTGGTGTGGATTGAAGTGAGGGTAAATGTGTGGTATTTGATGTAGTTCTGGTGTTGTGAATGATTGGTCGAGTGGAGGAGTTGGTGCGGGTGAAGGGGATAGGGCCTGTTGTCGGGACATGGGGGGCTGGGGAAGAAAACATATTACATATTAGGGAACAAAAGCAATGTGACATTAAGCCGAATTCACAACACTGTAATTTTTATACACATGTGCCTAATTTTGCGATTCTAGCTACTACGCATGCATAGTAACTATTTTACGCTATCTACGTAGCATTTTATTACGTAGATTGCATATATGCGGTCTTTAAAGCAGAAGCGTCGCCCCAGGAGCACAATGCATCATACCGGATCTCAGTGAGCAAAAAACCGTACAAGATACCCAGTAAAAAAATTGCTTTGTACAACTCACAGTCTGAATCTCTGATTTTTTTTTTAGCGACCAACGCATTTCAACAAAGTCTTTCTCAAGGTGGTGGGGTTATGCTGCAAGACTACTTTTGGTAATTTTTTTTAAGTGATACAGAATTTGAATATTTTAGTGTTCAGTCATAGATTTTCATAATACAATATATCAAGTCTGTATATCATACTGCAATATATCTTTCAATAAAATGTTAACTGCATACAATAAAACATGGTTTGACAATCAATGTATTTTGTAACCTTTCTTAAGACATTTTCTTCTTTTCTATGCTATTGCAGAGTAATGTTCCTCCTAACTTTGTTTCATTTAAATATCAATATTAGAGAAGCATAAGAGGTATATATTTTTGAGGATCAGAAAGGGATATTTTACATTTATTATAATTAATCAATTCTTTTGGGTTCTAAAGAGCATAGAGGAGGTTCCTAATATTATACTTTAGTATATTTATATTTAATTATAGTTACTAATTATATTAATAATAATAAAAAATCAGGGTAATGATAAATTACAATATACCAAGTTTTTCTTTCTATTCGCTCCCATTGTGGGTAGGTGAGAATAAGTTAAATATCTTCCAATAATTATATATAAGTGATTTTGAGAAGAAATATGTTAATACAAAGATGGGATAAGAGGGATTCAAATACAAAAAATTGCTTAAAGTATAATATTTGGAGATTATGATGAATCAAAACTAATTTCAGTTAGAATCTAAATAAAATGCAAATAAGCTTGCAGATAAATAAACTAGGGACAGCAGCAGCAAACACAAGTGCAGGAATACACTAATGACATTAGAATAAATTAATACATAAATATCTGCTAAAAACACAAGGTTGTTTTTGAAAACAACATAGATCTGAAGGTGACTTGCTTCATACTTTTTTCAATTTCAACCTTGCATGGCCACATTTTTGGTAAAGGTTTGAGTTGTTTATTGTTTGTGCTTTTCATTTTTTTAACCAGCACATACATTACATTTGTTGACAAAAATGTGTCTAACATGTTTTTGTTTAAAATTTAGCTTACACAAACTTAGGATTCCTTGGTTATTATTTAACATTACTGTAGACAGTTTTTTAATTCAAGCTTACAGTCTAACTAACCTTGATGTTTTATTGTAGGAGGTTTTTTCTAGTTTGTACATAATATGGATGCTGCAATTGTGAGTTACTACATTAAACATTTGTTTAATGGATGTTGTCTCGTCTGTTTTGTGTATCCGTGTATATTTTTCTTTGCCTGGATTTATTATAAAGATTTTCACACTTTGAATTTATATGTAAATGTTCTTGTATATGTAATTTGTGCAAACGTTTTATATATAT
>WWET01002577.1:0-17291 GCA_011038615.1 Limnodynastes dumerilii | reverse complement strand
GTTTTCGTGTGGCACGCTTCTCTCTCAGTTACTAAACTAAACCATACTGCTTGATGATCACTGGATCCTAGGTTCTCACCCACACTTACTTCTGAGATTCGGTCACCATTTGTAAGTATTAAATCTAAGATGACCTCTTTGCGAGTGGGCTCTCTCACCAGTTGCGGACACTCCCCGTGTGGCACGCTTCTCTCCCAGTCATTATACTAAACCATACTGCTTGATGATCACTGGATCCTAGGTTCTCACCCACACTTACTTCTGAGATTCGGTCACCATTTGTAAGTATTAAATCTAAGATGACCTCTTTGCGAGTTGGCTCTCTCACCAGTTGCTTAAGGGACACTCCCTGTAATGAATTTAAAATGTCCCCACTTCTAGTGGAGCTTGCTGAAGACTTATCCCAGTTTACATCAGGTAAATTGAAATCACCCATGATTATTACCTCCCCTTTTAATGCCATTTTAGCAATGTCTTGTAATAGAACATTGTCCATTTCCTCATCTTGCCCTATATATCATTCTGGTATACAATCTCACACTTCCACCACCCCAAAAATAAATTAGTGTAAGTTGGAGTGCATGTCGTACCCATGGCTGTACCTTTGGTCTGGACAGAGTATGTTTCTCCAAAAGAGAAATAATTCTTTGATATTACAAAATGCAGGAGTTCAATATAAAAGTTCAAAGTATGTTTCTGTTTGTAGAAAATATTCCACACCACAAATCCCTTATCCCCAATGAGTGAAGGATACAGGTGAAAAGTAATCTATGTCGTAGGTAACAAGCCACATATCCTCAGTTATTACATTTATTAAGTTTTGTAAGAATATCACATACAACCAAATATGATGGAACAGATGTTACAAATTTGCACATATGTTGGTTAACCTATCTACTAGCTGGCTGCATCAGACAACCCTTCTCTTGATACTAGGTATCTCCCTAATAGTTCTTTTTTACTTGTGTATTTAGGAGGTGGCAGCACATGGATTCTCAACCCACAGGTAATTAAAATTATTCATAGTGATGACATTGACCCTGATTCACACTTAAGTATGAAATAAGTACGCACGGATTCGCAAATATATGCGCCTAAGTTTCAAAGTTACACCCATGACACTCCCCTCGTACTGACGGATTTTTGCAGACTTCCACCTCCATAGGGCAACCTTAACCCTCTGTGCGGACTTAAAATCTGTGCCTAATGGATTTCCGTGCCGAAATCCCACGTAGCTTGCATAAACAAAAGTTACTGCGCATGCGCAGTTTATCCGTTTCTAAAAATTTGCACGGAAAATGCTGCACTTTCGTAACTGTAAATACGGTCCACTATTATTATGAATTACTCTATTAGATTGTTTTAAGTGAAAATGTTGTTATGAATGGCTCTTTTAGATGCATAACCTGTAATGTTGACTAAAAAACCTCTTGGAGCACAAAATCAAAAAAAGAAAACTAAACAACAGCTCCAAGATTTTAAAAATGCAAAACAATGGTTTGGTTTGTAAGGAAAGATATAACTGAGGAAGCTATGTTGCCTGGCATCTTAGATAGTCAATTGCCTTGCAACGATGATGTTGCTTACTGAGGAAGCTGTGGTGTCTGTGTTAATTCAACTAGAAGTCTCAGGTAGTCAAACAGAAGTGATAATTGAAGAACATTTTTAAAATAATTACTAAGATATTTCTTTAAAGCCAAATTTAATGGCAAGCCTGAAGAAAGGCATAGATAGAGAAATGCAATCTCAAATACTTTCAGAGACCAGTCGTTCATGGGCTGTACTGGAGGTAATCATGACAGTTGTTGAATTTCTCTAAAAAATTACTGTTATTTTTGTGTTGCATTTCAAATAAATTATTGATATAAAATTTTGAAATACAAGTTGGAAACTTCTTTAGCCTGATAGAACAGTTGGGTAAATTTGATGGAACATTTACGCTAAGTGACATCAGAAGATGATAATTATAGGAATACAGAAAAGTAACCAAAAGAGAGTTCTAAAGTAATCCTCAAGCATTCTTCAATCCATGTGGTTTTCACAGTTTGAATTTGATGATCAGCGATGCATCTAAATCAATAAAATCATTTTACCTTTTTGGAGTACATTTTACCTGTTACATATCAATACATCCTAAAATCTAATATATCATGCAAGCAATACTATATTATAATAATATTACCTCCTAAAATTTAATAATACTGACATGGGGTTAAAAGAACATAATATAATACAATCTAAAACCTCACAAAATAAATAAAATATTGAACAGGGCACATTTCTGATATGAATATTTACGTCCTTTGTTACAATACTAAGCAATCCCAAAAAACATCGAGGGATAGGGTGCATATAGGATTACAATACGCAACCTTTATAGAACAGAGGGGGGCCCAAAAATATGGTAGGAGCCAAGCAGCATCCCTCCCATAACAAAAGGTGTCCTTTCTATGCTACATAAAATTATACTGATCTGTAATAAGATGGACGACTTACATGCACCCTTCCTCGCTTGATATTAATAACCACAATAAAGAATGAGACAGTAAAACAAATAGTGTAACCTTATACCTTCTATAGATTCGAAATGCTTCCCAGCTCGTGAGGGTACAGACACCTATCTTGGAGTATCATTCTTGACCTACAAGACCTGGTATTCCCTGGGGCTCTCCCACTCAGGTACTAACCAGGCCCATACCTGTATGATTTCCAAGATAGAACAGATTTGGTCAAATCCAGGATGGTATGATCGTAGGTAAATACTATGCCTCGGATGTTGATGTCTCTCTCTCTATACAAAGGGAATACATGTTTAATTCCTTATAAGGAATAATGTACCCCTTACTAGGTGGTCTTTCAAATTAGGAGCCTTCCTATAAATGAACTTAGGATGAGGACCAATGTGTCCTTTCAATTCCACATCTCCTTGAAGAATGTCCCAGTGCTTATTTACAATGCGTTCTATGATTTTATGTTGACTAGTATACTGGCTAATGAAAGATACTTCAGGTATAACTAAACCGTATCGCTCTTTAGGGGTAAGTAGTGTGTTCCTATCTATTCCCTTTATTACTTCTATGGTTTTATCCAGTGTCTCTTCTAAATACCCTTTATCTAAAAATTGGCTCTTCATAAGTTCTGCATGCTTAAAAATGAGAATTTATCAGTACAATTTATCCGTATACTCATAAATTGACCTTTCGGTCATTATTGAGGCAGAGGAGATGGTGATTGCTAGTTTTGGGTATTTACGAGTTGGTGTCCGTTTTCAATATACCATTCTCAACATAGATATTCAAATCTAAATCATTGACTAACCTCAAAGGATAGGTGGATATTAAGATCATCTTCATTCAGAACTCTACAGAAGTCATGTTGATCCTCTTCCGGACCTCCCCAGATGAATATTACATCATCTATATACCTGTGCCAGGTGACCAGATTCGCCCCCTCCCAGCTTCGGCACAATGTCCCATTCCCAATATACCAAAAATAAACTAGCATAACAGATAAGATTTAAGTCTAATTGGGATTGTTTCAAATAAAACTCAACTGCTTCCAAACCTCTCCTGTGATGGTGTAGAGGGAGGAGACATCGGCAGTGACCAGTCTCCACCCTCTATTCCAATCAAGATCCTTAAATTTAAGTAAAATATCCATAGTATCCTTTATGAAAGATGGAATAAAACACATACATTTCTGGAGATGAGAGTCAATAATTTGTGACAAATTAGAGGTAATGGAATCAGTCCCGGCCACGATAGGACGGCCTGGAGGATTCAAAGCATCCTTGTGGATCTTTGGAAGAACATACATAATTGGGACTGTAGGTTCTGAAACATAAATAAATTCCTTTTCCTTTGGGGTAACAAAACCTCTCTCAACATATTTATTTACTAATGTCACTAAATTAGCTTGATACTCCTTAGTGTGATTCTTTTTAAGTTTTTTTTTAAGTCTTGCAGTTGTCGTAAGATTTCTGCTTTATATTTGTCAGAATCTAATACCACAACACCCCCGCCCTTATCTGCTGGTTTTACAACAATCTCCCTCTGTTTTTGCAAATTCCTTAGGGCCTCCATTTCTTTTTTAGTCATATTTCTATTTTTATTTAAGTTCCTATTCCTCTTTTAATGTTCATCTCCCTGTAGTTTGTGTAGATTTTTAACAACCAACTTTTCGAAGGTGTCAATGTAATTACCCTTTTTATGACGATGAAAAAAAGGTTGACTTTAATTTGAAGGGTTCCCCTTCTTCTTTATTAGAAAAATTTCCTTAAAGTCAATTTCCACACAAACTTTTGTATGTGTAGATATTACATCTAGTGCTAGGGGCAAATTTTAATCCACATTTCAAGATATTCTCTTCATCTTTCGTAAGGGGATAAGTGCTAAGAGAATAAATTTGAGTGTCATTAACAGTCTTCTCATCACTGCATTTCTGAGTTTCCTCTAAACAAGAATAATTTTTCTAAATCTCTTCTGTTTATTACTACCTCCTCTGTTGCCTCTTTTCTTATAAACAACTGTGTTTGCTTTAGTTGATAATTCCAGCAGCTTAATTCTCTGTTCCCTTTTCAGATAATAGAAAATACCTTGTCATTTCCAGAGAATTACGGTTTCAGCTGCGCCTCTCTTCTCTTGTAGCCAACGCTGAGCGAGTGAGTGACTCAGTCAGTCAGTCAGTCCTCTGCTCCCTTTTCCCCTTCTGTATCTCAGTCGGCTCTCTAAAGCTCGCTATACACTGTACAAAATTTAACATGATACAACATAAGTACCAATTACATCAAATATTTAAAAGTGCTGATTCATGCATATACCCTACCTTCAACCAGTGATTTTCTCTTCCATAAACCTGTACTGAAAAGATGATAGATTTAATAATGCACAACCGCAAAGGTGTCTCTACTGCAGGAAGCAGAAAAAGAATCATTGGACAGAGGTCGGTCAGTGTAAGCACTTTTGTGACTAGAAACAAATGTGAAAAATAAAAACAAGCAACCTTTCAAGCCAATTCTTTATCAAGTAGACTGAAAGGAACACATGGGGTATGGTGAAGATATCCACAATCAATGTCAACTCCAACCTGAATTTCTGTTTGTCATCAGCAGCAATAAACCACCTCCCATATCACATAGCGTAATGCAGGAGGCATTAAAGTTGCACAATTAAAATTAATATTGATTTTGGTTTGATAACACAATTTGCAAAAATTAGCATAAAATACTGACATATAAATGTGTCCTAATAAATGCACCCCAAGCAAAGATGACAGAGTAGCAAGCAATATACTGTGAAAAAATAGAATGATGACTCTCTAAATTGAGATAAAACTAAAAGTCTTGAACCATATTGTTGCCAGATACCGGTAAATAGTAATTTTGCCAGGGAAGTCTGTGCCAGGAATCAAACAGAGATATAATGAACAATGAGATGTGAGGGTTACCAGAAATAAAACAGAACTATAACTGTGATCAAATTCAAGTTAGATAGCCAAAAATAGTGTCCAGCTGAGAACAAGATACAGGTATCGTGAATCATGAATAGCAATGTTGCTCAAGTGTAGGTCACACAAATCCATGGGTCAATGTGCAGCAGTAGACAATAGTAGTTCACTGGTAGTTCAAAAAAATAACAGATCTGATGTCCGATCGGTGTGATGACCAAAAACAATGTGAAATGTTCATACAATAAGAAACAGTTGGTATCTCAAAGCTGAGTGAAGTACCTTGATCCTGGCGGTATCAACCTGGTATACTGTAATCAACTGTGCCGCACAATAGTGTGGGCTGCAAACCTCACAGAGAAGGTAACGTGCATGGTGCCCGCTATGATTATCTTTGTGGTTACAGTAGAATGCTGAGTTGCTGCGGGGTGCAAGGAGGCTGTCGACGCGAAACGTTGTTTGATCACCATGGAAACAGGATTTCCCAGGCTGTCCAAGGGTATAAATATACCCCAATGACAGCAGAACTGTCATTAGCGTCTGGATGTCCTGCATGCAGGACATGAGTTGCGGCAGTCCCACAGGGTTTTCTTTTTTCAAAGACTTTCCCCACAGATTGGAAGATGGGATCCAATTCAAGATGGTAAGTACTTATTTTTATTAATTATTTTAATTTTATTATTTTATTTATGTATTTTATGTATTATAAGATTACTGTATTTAAATGACAATTATTTTGGAATTGTCGGGGTTTAGTGTGTTAGGTGTAATATTTTTGTGTATTTAATGACTGCTTTTTGGAAATTGTCGGGCTTTTGATTAGCGTGTTAGGTGTAATATTTTTGTGTATTTCATGACAACTATTTTAGAATTGTTGGGGTATTTAATCATAATCTAGAGGTCTAATAGGGACATCGAGATGCCGCTGCAGGCACAGGATGACAGGGCATGCTGGCAATTTTCAGTGTCGGGAAAACTCGTGGAGGTATTTTAAGCGCCGGGATTTCCTACCGCACCCAACTGAACCATTAGGTTCCAGTCACAGTGAATTAGAACAAGTCTCTAATTTAAAAGGTAAGCTTCAAACATCAGGAAGGAGGAAATTTAAAACAGAGTGGTACAAGGAACTCACCCGGCTAAAATTTTCTTTCAGAACAGGAATAGCAAGTTGTGAACTATGGACCGTATTCAGAATTAAGAACGTCTGCTAATTTACGCACGCAAAATCCGTAAGTGGGGTGATTTCTATTTAGTGCACATATGCAGACCATGGAGTTACGAAGCGTAGTTGGAATGATGCGTAAGTAAATTTTGTACAACAAAAAATGCGTGCGAACATAAAAGATCAGACGGATGATGAATAAGTAGGCGTCAGTCGGAATGTAAATAGCAAAAAATGGGCGTGGTAATGTAGTAGACGTGCGGTTGTATTTGCGAATGTTTTACTTCCATCACATATACGTGCGCTAATGATAAGGTTACTTTCACAACACGGAAGTGTTCCGAAATTTGTTACTTTTGCAAAACTTACTTATTTTGTATTAACGTACGGATCTATTATGAACACACAGAAAAGCTTCTTAAATCTGAATCCAGTCCAATGTGCTTCCTTCCCTAGTATTAGTATTCTAAGGTAGTAAAAGTTTTTTTTTTTTCAGGGCCTTTTAAGATGGAGACATTTAAAAACCTAATTCATTCCAGCATAAAAAATGTTCACAAGACAATAATGCACTATTAGTTCCAGAATATACACCCATGGCTGCATGCATGAAAAGGACCATTTGAAAATGCCATTTTCAGACTTTAAAATTGTTAGAGTTGACAGGTAAATTGGGGGTTGAACTAAAAAAGTGCACCAAAGACAAAAAAAAATGCTAAGAATTTGTCATGCATATTGCAGCATTAATGAGAAATGGACTAGTCTGCAAACAACAAAATGCCACCTATGTGAGGTTGCTGCAAAATGTATCTATTGACAAATCATGTATTAAAGTGTTGCTTTTATTTGTAAGATACATAAAAAAAAAAACACTGTTTTTATCAGTCCTTTTGGTATTGGTTCTGATGGAACAGCCAGCATGAATGGAACAGAACACGGCTTTGGCAGAATGTGAACCAATCAGTGGTGCCCACTGTGTTGTTCACAGACTAAATTTAAGTGTCTTGCAATCAGTAAAACTTTTCAAACAAAGTGCTAAAGATCTTGATTCCATTCTCAAGAAGCATTACACATTGTTCTAAAGAATTTGTCAAGCCCTGATGTTAATTATCTTTTGATTTATCACAGTTACTGCTCAGTTGTTCACACCAGAGTCTTGTGGAACTGTCTAATATTACAATTGTGAACAATTAAACATTGTCAATATAATGGTACAATTACATCCATCTCAATCTGAGTTATAATCTTTCCCCTCTTTGGCATAGCTTGTGGCAAACCCAGTGTCTATATAAGTATCACTTTTCTGAATAAAATAAAATATATCCTGTCAAATCAAAAATAATTGATATTTAATAAAATAAAACAATTTCCATTGAGCAGATCCTTTTTGAGATGAGTTATATGTTTTAAAACAAACTTACATCTACTGTTTAAAATATATATTCATTTTCACTTTTTTTTTACCTTTTTTATTTAAACAGTTTTTATTGAGAATACACAATAATGTATATTAGTGTTATCACAGTATATAATATATTGGCCCAGATCCGGAGCTAAGTACACAGCGTATTTACGCTAGCGGCTGTTGTCAAATTGGTTATTTGTATTTATTGCGCATGTGCGCGGCAGATGTTACGCCACGTAACTACTAACATACGTACCATCAGCGTAATCATGAACAAAGGGGCGGAGGCATCAATACGACACCCGTAGTTACGCTTTGTAGGCGGAGGGAAGTATTTAAATCAGACAGTATGGGCCAGGTTAGCCCGTCATGTACGTAAATCCATTACGTACGTCAGTACTTATGCTCGGAAAAATTAAGGTAGGGTTTGGGAAGCGTAAAAAACGGCCAAAGTACATACGAGCAAGGGGAGTGCATAGAAAATACGCTAGCATAAATATGCTACACAATCTAACGTAACAAGCCCATAGGTCTGGATTTACCCCATTGACTGTAACAGCAAGATATAGACAGGTAAACATATCACTGTCTTATATTTATTATTAACAATGAATAGAGAGAGAGAGAGAGAGAGAGAGAGAGAGAGAGAGAGAGAAAACCTTAACAAAAAAAGAAAAGGAAGAAAGGTAAGGGAATGGTCAAAAGTTTTTCAACCAAAGGGAAGACATTGAGTCTGTGGTCTCTAGATTAAATCCATCTCTCATGGTCAATATCCTACTCTATCTTCTTCTAGAACAAAATGACAGGTCATAAATCATAAAAGCAAGTACTTAAAGTGGTCAGTGGTTTTGAACTGCATCCTGGAGAACCAAGTATCTATAGTCTGATTCACCTAAAGGAGCTATTTCCTCAATATACTTATAGTAATGTAAATGGTCGTACCAATCTTTTAGTGTGGGAGGGTGAGAGGAGCACCACTTTGCAGAAATCATTGGTTTTTCTGCATTATTTCGTTGACGAACAGTAGAATTCTTAAATTTGGTCACTGAGCCCAATGACCAATTCAACAACAAGAAATTTGGATATGACTTTATCTGACAAGTTAATATGGGATGCTGCAAACACTTTCTCCCAAAAGGGTTTTATGCAAGGGCACTCTCACTAAATGTGTAAAAAGGAGCCCATTTCCCCTAAACATCTCCAGCATGTGTTGGGAACCCCTGGATAAATTCTGTGAAGAGCTGTGGTTCACTTATACCAGCGAGTTAGGAGTTTATAATGGATCTCCAAAGGGAGACATTTGATGAGAAGACAAAGGTGCACTGAAAGTTTTTCAACCACTCTTCCTCATCTAAGGTTGTCTCAAGATTCCTTTCCCATGTGCTCGTGTAGTGTGGTACAGTTGTGCATTGGCTCTGTAGAATGAGCTTGTATAAAAGAGAGTTTTGAGATGAAGTGGTAGGTACTACACATAACTTCTCAAAGGGAGTTAGTTCCCTAAGTACATTTTGATGAGATTTATTTTGATGCATAAAATGAAATACCTTATATATATGGCTAGTATTCACCAAGGGGGATATTACACTTCTGGCAGATGCTCTCAAAATCTAATATTCTGCCCGCCATTCTTAAGACTCCCACATCCAACCATGTCTTGAAGCTTATGTAATATAAGCCTGCAGAACTCTGTGTTTTGGAAAGGAAAGCGTGTTCAATGGTCCTTTATCTTCTTACCCACACTTCTATCCTCAAAAAAGGGGTTTCAAATTGAAGAGAAAAAACAGAACTTTAAATTCTTTTAGGTATTTTTTTTTGGAGGTGGACTCTCCAGGGGCAAGGGACCGGATCCAGACCTAAGTGCTTGTTACATTCCATCGCGTAGCGTATTTACGCTAGTGTATTTTCTATGGACCCCCCTAAGCGCTTGTACGTACTCTGGCTGTTTTTTTGGCTAATTAAAATATTGGGTCAGATCCCCAAGCAAAAGAGCTGTAATATTTCTCAAGTGTATGGTCTGTTTCAGCCTAGGAAAGCATCATCCAATCCTCTGCAAATACATAAACTATTAGGAGCTGGTAACCTTTTCTTGTATCTCAGTAGATTTCCCCATAACTTTCTTATTAACTTGAGGAACCACCATTTTGTGTTTTTGTTTGGAAGCATGTCTGGAATTGCATCTAACAGGGGGTGCAGTTCCAGAGAAGTTAATTTGGAGAAATATATATATTTTATCTATCTGTCTGTCTACATATCTACATATGTATACACACTCAGATCTATATCTAGGACTCTCATTTGTTTGGTTTTCTCTGGTACTCTGTTTTCATATATTCATCATGTTATAACAGAGTATATTATTTTATTATTCAATTACATGGATTTTTTTCAGCTTTGTTTTTCTTTGTTTTGCTCTCTGCATAGAGTGCCTCAGGTTCCAATGGTTTTCCATATTCAATTAATGGCTCTCCCTTTGGAAATCAGGTCATGAAAAAATAATGTTTCACATAAAAATTGGTTCCAGCATTTTTTTTTTATTTTTTTTTACTGCTTGCTAATTTTATTACACTCACATAATAGTCAGTTCAGCTACTTCCAAAATCATATAGTAACTGATATAACCAATGGCTTCTTGACTGCATAAGCTACTGGTAAGTATTTGACATTTTTTCCCGACAATATTAGGTTCAAGTTCTGTTCTTGTTTAAGACACTATTTGATTTTCTTAATTACTTTCCAATCTCTCTGATAAAGTCTACTCACATGTCTCCATAGATAGGAGACAGCAACTGTAATATCTGTCCATGTAGTGGTTGCCACATTTAAAGGTGCTCTGTATTTTACATTGTTTGGTAAGATATAATAATAAATAATAATAATAATATATATAATAATATAATCTACTTCCAGTTTGAGATTAGATGTGTCCATTGGTGTTGTCACACCCTTAGCTTCTGTAATTTCAAACTGACTGAGAACTGTAGTGAGTTTAGCAGACTGGTAGAGCAGAAAACTTCCATCTTCCATCTTCTTTTCATTATCTGTAATTCTAAGTAGGATCTCCCTTTAGTGTTAAAGCACCTATAAATGTAGAACTAGTGAATTCATTTTTTCCATATGGGCAATAAGCAAGTCATTCACATACAAGTGCAGATACATTTATTACACGTATGATTTGTAAAGAAAGCATAAGACGCCTCTTTGCTGATTGCAAACCACAGCTGTCAGTAATTGCTGCTTAAGTATTTGTTTTCAACATTAGCTTTCAACCTCATTTCATTGTTTATTCTATTGATTTTTAATCACCTTTATATTATGATGTACTACGGGCTTGTTCTTTAGTATTTATTCTCTGTTGAAAACTATGCATATTATGTAGATATCCAGATATAGGTTAATTGTATAGCATATAAAGCCCAAATGTTCTCATCACATGCTTTGAGAAAATCTTTTCAGTCAAAATGCGTTTAGACAAAGTGTTGCCTAACTCTAAGACTCCAACGCAGCCTAACCCTAACCCTCCCTTTCTTCCAGCCTAACCCTAAAACTCAATGGAGAGTGTTATTCACCTCTGCGATCAGTGCGGCAGGTCTTTGACAGGTGCAACGGGTCTCCATCGGCATTTCCCCGAAAATGATGGTCTTAGGAAAATACTCTTTTGGCTGTCTCTACTTCTAAAAGATCTTTCACGGTGGCGACTTCCACCAGGGTGGCAGTTATAAATTAATTTTTCATCTTGAGTTATTTTGAAATACAGATATAAGGATTTTTTGAGGAAATAATATTTTCCCAATTGTGGTGCATCTTTTTTTTTTTCATGTCCTGCAATCAATACGAAGTAAGAAGGCAAGAGAGGAACAATAAGATAAAAAACAGCTACATTGCAAGGAACGTTAATGATTACAATGACTATAATCATAATACCACTTTTTATTGATATTATAATTTTTCTACTTTTCATTTTTTACATTTTTCTCTTTTTAGTGTTGCGATCTACAATGGATTGGATCCGGGAATTCTAAACTGTCGCTCTCACTTAAAATGCTCTGGGCTAGTTCCTCTATTTTATCCTGTATTATACATTGCTCAAAATAAAGGGAACACTAAAATAACACATCCTAGATCTGAATGAATGAAATATTCTTGTTAAATACTTTATTCTTTACATAGTTGAATGTGCTGACAACAAAATCACACAAAAATTATCAATGGAAATCAAATTTATTTACCCATGGAGGTCTGGATTTGGAGTCACCCTCAAAATTAAAGTGGAAAAACACACTACAGGCTGATCCAACTTTGATGTAATGTCCTTAAAACAAGTCAAAATGAGGCTCGGTAGTGTGTGTAGCCTTAACGTGCCTGTATGACCTCCCTACAATGCCTGGGTATGCTCCTGATGAGGTGGCGGATGGTCTCCTGAGGGATCTTCCCACAGACCTGGACTAAAGCATCCGCCAACTCCTGGACATTCTGTATTGCAACGTGGCGTTGGTGGATGGAGCGAGACATGATGTGCTCAATTGGATTCAGGTCTGGGGAACGGGCGGGCCAGTCCATAGCATCAATGCCTTCGTCTTGCAGGAACTGCTGACACACTCCAGCCACATGAGGTCTTGCATTAGAAGGAACCCAGGGCCAACCGCACCAGCACATGGTCTCACAAGGGGTCTGAGGATCTCATCTCGGTACCTAATGGCAGTCAGACTACCTCTGGGGCGAGCACATGGAGGGATGTGTGGCCCCCCAAAGAAATGCCACCCCACACCATTACTGACCCACTGCCAAACCAGTCATGCTGGAGGATTTTGCAGGCAGCAGTACATTCTCCATGGCGTCTCTAGACTCTGTCACGTCTGTCACATGTGCTCATTGTGAACCTGTTTTCATCTGTGAAGAGCAAAGGGCGCCAGTGACGAATTTGTCAATCTTGGTGTTCTCTGGCAAATACCAAACATGCTGCACGGTGTTGGGCTGTAAGCACAACCCCCACCTGTGGACTTCGGGCCCTCAAACCACCCTCATGGAGTCTATTTCTGACCGTTTGAGCAGACACATGCACATTTGTGGCCTGCTGGAGGTCATTTTGCAGGGCTCTGGCAGTGCTCCTCCTATTCCTCCTTGCACAAAGGCGGAGGTAGCGGTCCTGCTGCTGGGTTGTTGCCCTCCTACGGCCTCCTCCACGTCTCCTGATGTACTGGCCTGTCTCCTGGTAGCGCCTCCATGCTCTGGACACTACGCTGACAAACACAGCAAACCTTCTTGCCACAACTCACATTGATGTGCCATCCTGGATGAGCTGCACTACCTGAGCCACTTGTATGGGTTGTTGACTCCGTCTCATGCTACCCCTAGAGTGAAAGCACCGCCAGCATTCAAAAGTGACAAAAACATCAGCCAGAAAGCTGAGGAGTGAGGAGTGGTCTGTGGTCACCACCTGCAGAACTACTTTAATTTTGAGAGTGACTCCAAATCCAGACCTCTATGGGTTAATAAATTTGATTTCCATTGATAATTTTTGTGTGATTTTGTTGTCAGCACATTCAACTATGTAAAGAACAAAGTATTTAATACGAATATTTAATTCATTCAGATCTAGGATGTGTTATATTAGTGTTATCTTTATTTTTTTGAGCAGTGTATATATTAACTATCTCCACACATCAAGTATAGGCCAAAAGCCACCTAATTTTGTGGAAACTTTTGGGCTAACACCTTTAGCTTTCCATGCTCTTGCTAATAATTTAATACCATAGAGGGGTTTTTTTTTTTTATTTTACCTTCATGCTGTGTCTTGTACAATTTTTCTCCAATATCACCATTTAGTAAAACAGTTGATGTCAAATGATAAGAATTATAAAAAAAAATTTATTTTATTAGTTACAATAAATAAAACGTGATAATATCACCATCAATCTATTTTCAATACATATGTACAAATCTCTAATTGTTAAGGCAGATTCTAAGAATGAATACAATCCTTTCACTTGGTAATAAAGAAATATGATAGGCAGCTGGGTGGATAAATATGATGAACTTGTGACTTAAAGGAATATCTATATTCTACAATATTTGGAAGCCTCAATTCCACATGTAAAGTAGTTCAAATTGACACAGGTAGGTTTATAGGATTTGCTGGCTTGCAGATGCCCCGGATTTACTGTTCTCCAGACACCAAACACTTTCTGTGTCTGTATTATTGCTGTCATTAGATCAGAGGAATAGCTGTATGACCATGATATCATGCCAGATATGTGATTGATGAATAGCTGGCTTCTAGGCGGTTTGAGCCAGCCACTATCCCTGCCAGCCAGCCTTTGAAGCTTTTGGATCCCATTAATTACCAGGAATCAAACAAATGCTCACGGTTCTGGAGACCAAAGTTTAACTGATTACTAATGAGTTCACACTGTCTGTGTAGTTAATACAGATACTTCTTTGCACACTGTTATTCTGGACTGACAACAGTTATTCTGCTTGCCATGTGTTCTTCCTTTTCTGCGGAGGTAAGTTAAATGGCATGGAACGAAAGGCAAAGGGTCAGATTTACTAAGCTGTGGGTTTGGAAAAGTAAAGATGTTGCCCAAAGCAGCCAATCAGATTTTAGTTGATATTCTCTAGTATGTAATAGGAAAGTGAAAGCTAGAATCTGATTGGCTGCTATAGGAATGTTTTCATTCATCTGCAGTATAGAGCGTATACTTTATGTTATTATTATATATATTTATTGGCGTCTTTTCTCTGACACGGTGTGGCACGGTTTTGGCAGGTTGCTGATATTAGAAATAGAAGCATATAATACCACTCTAAAGCAATAGAACCTCAAAATTACTGCAGTTTACTCAAAATGTATAATAATAAAAGTTACATGGTATAACATGCAATAACAGATTAAAACAGTATAACAGATGGCAGTAAGAGAATATAAAAAAAAATAGATAAATATTGGTTTTATGCAAGCACAGACCGCACTTAGACCATATTTTTCCGTAGCTTGAAAGAGAAGATGAAAACAGTCCCATACCAAAAAGTCTTACAGATGTGAATAGGGAAATCTGTTTGTTATTGTATGTTATACTATGTATCTTTTATTATAAATTTTGAGTAAAATATAACATTGCCTAATCTCCTTCCTTTTTTCTATTTTAATTCCTGAGATAAACCTGAGGAAAGATACATTGTAAACATTCACCCACACTACAATCGCCCTGCTTACAACTGCTTTCAATTGTCTGGTTAATGTTTTTTGTTATATGCACGATATATTAAGTTTTCGCATGCCACATGGTTGTGATTGTTGTTTCTATTTTTATTATATATTATAATATGTTTTAATATGAGTTCCCTTAGTGCTTTTTTATACTTATATACCTTTTATTACTGCTGATATTAGATGTTGCCCCCTCACGTTGTCTTTACTATCTTGATACATATTGCTCCTGTTAATTAGGAAATATTCACTTTAAGGTTGTTGCTTTCCAAGGGATCACAATTACTTTCAAATCCCCAAGTAATTGATCTCCCCCAGTGGCGCACCAAGGGGTGATTGCCAGTAGCCCATAAACCCCCCATACAAACTGGGAAAAAAAGAAGAGAGAAAAAAAAATGATGTAGCACACAGAGCGGCGATCATATACACAGAGCTGAAGCCCTCTCCGTGCACTAAATACATAGGGAAAGGGGACCCTTCATGTCTGTATAACGGAAAGTCATACAGACTAATCAGGAAAATGCCGGCCATTAAAATTTACTGTTCCTGATAAGTATGTATAACTTTCAGCTATACAGATTTTCACAATGCCCGAGCCTCCCTCCTCCTCCTCCCTTCAAGTCATAATAACTGAAGCATGATGCAGGCACATGTCCTTCATGTACCTGCATCATATCAATTAACAGAGAGTACAGCTCACGCCCTGTTGAGGATCTGTGAGATCAAAGGAGGGATGAGCAGGTTTTTATTTCAATTTTTTTACAGAAGTCTTTAAATTGTTTATTTTTACAGGAGGGTGTGTGTGTATATGTACATATGTGTGCTGGGTATTTTGAAACCCCCCTTGCAAAATGTCTTAACTATTCCACATTAGTCTGGTGTCCTTAAGGATGCGGATCAATGCGTACCTGGCCTTCCCTGTCCCCAACCCCTCATTTAGATGCCTATCCCGCCTCCCAAATTTAGGTTTTGGGGAGAAGATTTTTCTTTAAAAGAAGATATTCTGCAAGTTCCTCAGTCTGGAGCTGTGGGGTTTCTTTATGCAGAGTTCTGTAAACCTTTTATGACTCACTTAAGCCTACAAGTACTATTTGTACATTGCGGTAATTCTGCACCAGATGCACTGATTCTGCATTCCATGTGGAATTCAACGTTCACACAGGGGGCATAGTGGGTGGGCATAGGCATATATGTGGGTAAGCTCTTACATACAACCCAGTATTCCGCATGGAAGGGTGGAATACTTAAGGTAGGGCTCAGTCCATATAACTTCCTTTTCGCACAGAGGAAATCAGGGGGGAGTGTACCGATCTCCTTCATGCAAATGCACAGACTTACACTTAGTTCTGGATCCGGTCCGTTCTAATTATTGCTTCTCTCCAGTAAAATACTGTCAAATCCGCATGCTCTGTCATCAGAGTGATCGATTTTCAGTAACACCATTTGCTCTGACGTACACAGTATTGTTTTTTCAGGATTGGTTTGTATCTTGCTATTATTGTATTCTATGCCATTATCTGCATGTAGTATTATTGGTAAAGTTTAAAACTTATAATTCACCTGAGTAAGATGTTCATGTTTTTCTAAAACATTATCCTTATTATGCAGTAAATAAATTGTTGTGAATTTGGAATACTTAATGAATGTGAGAATATATTTTGTCTGTCCAGGGGTCACATTATTAATTTTTAAACCATTTGCATGTACTTATCCTGGTTTTCTTCTTGCTTCTGGATTTCTGTGCCCTAAACATGTTGCCACACATGTATACAGTTAATATACTCCTACTTAGCGGGATTAACTTTTTTTTCTCTTTAACTGATACAGTTGATCTGTGAATCTTTTTTTACTGCAAGTGTTTAGTTTCCTTTATGAATAGCATATTTGTTTTCTTTAAAGGTCACAACATGTCCTTGCTTGGTGAGATTTTCAACTATCAGTAGGTGGTTTCAAGATTAGGCACATTCAGTACATTGTTGATAGGTATCTTTCTAGTAAATGTTGGAGAGACAGTAAAGATAACCTTTTCCTATACCCTCTGAAAAATGCAAACGAAAGCTGTCCTAAGCTTGAGG
>WWET01002576.1:221587-233578 GCA_011038615.1 Limnodynastes dumerilii | reverse complement strand
TCTTTCCGTACCCTATTGTAACATCTGTTTGTCTGTTTGCCTGCCCATATCATTGTCTGCTGCTTCGTGTAAGTGAGTTTCTGCTGAGTGTTGAGTGTGAGCCCTTATGTGTTAACCCCCTGTGGGTAAAGCCTTCCAGGTTACTTGGGGTTTTGTGCTTTAACACCTGCACTCCTGGAGTTGTTTATTACCATCTGCACTCCAGTTATCTGCCCACTATTGTCCTTATTATCTGTATTTCTGTCTGTCTGGTATTAGTGTTTCAGCACCTGCTCACCAGTATATCTCATCTCTTTAGTATTTAACCTCTCACTTTCCAGACTGATGTCTGTGCACTCCAGTCTTGTACTGGTTATTTCTGTGCTAGCCTTCATATTGTCTGTTCTCCAGTCCTGTGCTGGTTATTTTTGTGCTAGCCTTCATATTGTCTGTTCTCCAGTCTTGTACTGGTTATTTCTGTGCTAGCCTTCGTCTTGTCTGTTCTCCAGTCTTGTACTGGTTTTTTCTGTGCTAGCCTTCTTATTGTCTGTTCTCCAGTCTTGTACTGGTTATTTCTGTGCTAGCCTTCGTCTTGTCTGTTCTCCAGTCTTGTACTGGTTATTTCTGTGCTAGCCATCATGTTGTCTGTTCTCCAGTCTTGTACTGGTTATTTCTGTGCTAGCCTTCATGTTCTCTGTTCTCCAGTCTTGTACTGGTTATTTATGTGCTAGCCATCATGTTGTCTGTTCTCCAGTCTTGTACTGGTTATTTCTGTGCTAGCCTTCGTGTTCTCTGTTCTCCAGTCTTGTACTGGTTATTTATGTGCTAGCCTTCGTGTTGTCTGTTCTCCAGTCCTGTACTGGTTATTTCTGTGCTAGCCTTCTTGTTGTCTGTTCTCCAGTCCTGTATTGGTTATTTCTCTGCTAGCCTTTGTATTGTCTGTTCTCCAGTCTTGTACTGTTTTTTTCTGTGCTAGCCTTCATGTTGTCTGTCCTCCAGTCCTGTATTGGTTATTTATGTTGTAGCCTTTGTGTTGTCTGTTCTCCAGTCCTGTACTGATACCCTTCCTGTGCCTGGTTCTCAGCCTACTCTGCAGTACCTTTCCTCTGGACACAGTATCGGGGCTGCGACCTGCTGAGGACCGGCAGCCCAGACTATCCTCCCCATCAGGGGCTCTAGCGAAGACCGGGCCCCTGTTAGACTCTGCACCCTGGGAAGTGGGATACCATTACCGTAACAAAATTCCATACGTTGCAGAGGAAAATCCAGAACCATACATTTGTACATGCACAGGGAGAGCTCACCCCTCGGCACCCCCCCTCACATTGAAGCTCCTTCCACAAGCAGGATCCTGCCTTTAGATTCTGCACGCACAAGGCCTACATACGGAACGGTGGATCAATCACAAGGGCTTTAGAAACACCTGTACGATTACCATTCCATATCCTACCTACCATGTGTAGCTCATATGTATGGCGAGTGAGCGCGTCCACTGCACGGAATTCTGTATTTGACAAATACCATCCAACGCGGGATTCCTTTGTACGGCACATGCACAGTACAGACTGATAGGAAGCTTACTTACTGAAGGTCGCTTACAGAGGTCTTCTATCGTTATTCATTGTGGACCCAGACTCTCTACTCTAAGTTAAAACAGCAATTTCACATTGAAGTTGTAACTCTTAAATGCAAATTATTTTAAGTCAGCATCATTTTGGGTATTTACCCCCCTACAGATCATTATTTCCTTTTTAATACTTTTCTGGAGGACAAACAAGTATGGCCATTACAGGGGCCATTACATTATAAGGGAGCAGGGGCGTTTTAAGAAGTGAGGGGGCCCGTGTGCAGGATTTGCACACAGGCCCCCCACCCCTCTTACCTGAGCCAGGACTGTCCAAATGCATGGCCCGAAAAGGGGACGGGGCTTAATGGCGCTGTAAGCCCTGCCCCCTTTTTACCCCACGAATCCGGACAGTCCCACTGCAGGGGAAGGGGGACTAATTTGGCATCTATTTCTTCCCTCCGGAAGATATTAGATGGAAAAAGTAGATGCTGAATGGCCCCCCTTCCCCTATCAACCCAGGGTGCAGGATGCATGCCACAGGGTCCCCTGTTCTGAGGGGCCCATGTGCACTACACATCCTGCACCCATTATAGATACGCTTATGTAAGGGAGGATGTCATAGTGCACAGACGGTACTAATGCTGCAGCACTGTGGCTCAGTGAGTAGCATTGTGTCTCACAGCGCTGAGGCCATGAGTTTGATTCCCATACTAGGCATTATCTGCTTGGAGTTTATATGTTCTCCCCGTGTCTGTGTGGGTTTCCTCCGGGTGCTCCGGTTTTCCCCCACATGCCAAAAATATGCTGGTATGTTAATTGGCTGCTGACTAAATTAACCCGTGTGTGTGTGTCTGTGTGTGTGTGTGTGTAAATGTTAGCTCCAGTAGAGGCAGGGATTTATGTGAATGGCTAATGACAATTTGTGGCTCTATATAAATAAGTATTAATAATAATAATCACGTTTATGTGGTCAGGCGGACACACATATATGCGGGTGATGTGGTTGCCACTGAGACAAACTGTATTTCGATGCTGATAGCTTAGTCGTGGCTGACGACCCTGACCTCATCTTCCCCCTGTTCCCCTCAAATATAACTTATTACCGGTAGTCGGCCAGCATGGCGCACAGTATACGAGCCGGCTCCAGACGTCTTCGTTTCTCCTTTCCACAAATCTAACACAGTATAATAAATCTAACATAAATTCAATATGATCTTTCCCGTTACCACCAAGTAGCGTTTAAAATCCAAGCTGATCTGACGTGTGAATCCATAAGAACACAGAGCCGTGAACTTCTTAATGGATATTTATTATGACAATGCTTATTTACAAAAATGATAACAAAATGACATACAGAACACAAACACTTTCTTATAAACTAAGAGGGTGAAAATACAGAAAGCAGAATTGATGCAGATACTTCCTGTGCCGGGACTAGCAAGAATATTTCTCTCCATTTCAGAGATCTCAAAAAATGAACAAACTATATTTTCATGACACACATTTTATAGCCCTTCTCTCACTCCTCAACCCCTGATTGCTGTATTCATCAGACTGATCTCATCAGATTTACTAGGAATTTGTGTCTGGTTTTGAGGACCAGGCTTCCACCCATAAAAACTTTATTGACAACATGCATCAACATTTCCTTCTGCAGGAATATCAGGCCGGGGCAAGAATAGACACCAGGCCGGGGCAAGAAGAGATGACTTCATATGTCTAAAATGCTACTTTATATACAAGATATTGCATCTTATCATGACAGGGAACAATGTCAGATGTCTATTTCAACAAGGTTCCTGTTACAAATGAAATTGTTAGGGTTAGCCTGTGGAGAGGGCACAGTTAGTGTTAGGCTGTAAGAAGGGTATGGTTAGGGTTAGGCTGTAAGAAGGGTATGGTTAGGGTTAGGCTGTGGGAAGGGGATGGTTAGGGTTAGGCTAAAGGAAGGGGAAGCTTAGGGTTAGGCTGCGGGAAGGGGATGGTTAGGGTGAGGCTGTGGGAAGGGGATGGTTAGGGTGAGGCTGTAAGAAGGGGATGGTTAGGTTTAGGTTGTGGGAAGGGGATGGTTAGGGTTAGGCAGTGGGAAGGGAATGGTTAGGGTTAGGCTGTAAGAAGGGGATGGTTAGGGTTAGGCTGTGGAAAGGGGATGGTTAGGGTTAGGCTATAAGAAGGGGATGGTTAGGGTTAGGCTGTGGGAAGGGAATGGTTAGGGTCAGGCTGTAAGAAGGGGATGGTTAGGTTTAGGCTGTGGGAAGGGGATGGTTAGGGTTAGGCAGTGGGAAGGGGATGGTTAGGGTTAGGCTGTAAGAAGGGGATGGTTAGGGTTAGGCTGTGGAAAGGGGATGGTTAGGGTTAGGCTGTAAGAAGGGGATGGTTAGGGTTAGGCTATGGAGAGGGGACAGTTAGGGTTAGGCTTTAAGAAGGGTATGGTTAGGGTTAGACTGTGGAGAGTAGACAGTTAAGGTTAGGCAGTGGGACGGGGATAGGTAGGTTTAGGCTGCACAGAGGTGAGTGTTAAGGTTAGGCTGTGGGAAGAATGGTTAGAGTTAGGCTGCAGGACAGGGATGGTTAGGGTTAGGCTATGGGAAAGGGATGGTTATGGATAGGGGACAGTTAAGGTTAGACTGCAGAGAGGGGGCAGTTAAGGTTAGGCTGTGGGACAGGGATGGTTAGGTTTAGGTTGCATATAAGTGATGGTTAAGGTTAGGCTGTAGGACAGGGATGGTTAGGTTTAGGCTGCACATAACTGAGGGTTAAGGTTAGGCTGTAGGACTGGATCTCTTATTATTATTGCTCAACCACTCTCATCATCACTGGGACAACGTTCCATTAGTTTTCTCTATAGCAGCGGTAATGCACTTACCAAGTCACTGAACTGTTCACCTATACTGCATGCTTCAGTCTGAGTTCCCCCGCTGATTCAAGTCAGCGGATACCATTCCATCGCAAGCTGCAACCTTAGAGGGCCTTCTTATTGATAGGAGAAATTACTTCATGTGCCAGAATCTTTGTACACCATCGTGACGGCTCTAACTTGAATCTGACGGAGCAGCACTGCATACCTACACCACGTGCAAATTAAGGCTATAAGACAGACGCCTCAGCACAAAATAGACTGTTAGCAGTATCTGCGCAGAGTGGGTGAGCTGCCTATTGGCACTGAATTACAAATCTTATATTGCAACTTTGTTTCCACCTCCTAACAATATTCAACTAAGTAGCAGCATAACTGCTTAGTGCGTATATATATTCTCAGTGACTGTTTGTGTACAACCAACTACATAGGATTCTGCTTTACATACTCTTTTGAGCCATCTTATTGACTTTAACGCTTAGTGCGTTCATTTGATGGACATTTGCAAATTTAAGTGATCATATTTCAGGCTCCGTAATACATATACTGATATTAACATCTATTGCCCAGTAATCATTGTATTTTTACATTTATTTGTGTCTAGAGCAATTTAGTAATAATTCAGGGTACTTTAAGTGCATATTATATTTTATTGTGTATTTTAATAAATTGTTTCATTATTAATTCGTTGTGTTTGGAACTGAACCCTAGCGCATTCTACTTTATTTTTATTTTTCCACTTTTGAGTGGCTTCTGCAGAAGCCAACTGAATAGCGCTCTTGGTTCTCTTCCGTTTAGTTGCCCTGTTCCTACCTAGCGCCTAAGTGTACATTCTCTTACTATTGTAGGACAGGGATGGTTAGGTTTAGGCTGCACATAAGTGAGGGTTAAGGTTAGGCTGTGGGAAGGATGGTTATAGTTAGGCTGTGGGTCGGGAATGGTTAGGGGACAGTTAAGGTTAAGCTGTGAGAAGGATGGTTAGAGTTAGGCTGTGGAATGGGGATGGTTAAGGTTAGGCTGTGGAAAGGAAATGGTTAGGGTTAGGCTGTGGGAAGGGGATGGTTAGGGTTAGGCAGTTTTCTCCCCAGAGCCTTTTATCTGGCCAGTGGCTCCAGCTTTCAGTCCCGGCTGACAGTGTTTGTCCTCCGATAAGCTATATAGGCATTCTGGCAATTCTGTGCCATTGCCTAGCTGCAAATAGTCTGTACAGACTGTTGGAGAACAGACAGCCAGGACTCACTTTCTGCACTGTGACGCTAAGGTCACGTCAGTGCCATTTACTGCAGTGCGCGCATATATCAGGAGAGGATGAAAGACAGCAAAAGGTAGGGGAAGTATGAGAGGAGAGAGGTTGGGTATTGGATGCTTGTAGAAACGTATGGGAGGGGGGTAGGGAGACTTGATGGCTGGAGACAGAAGAGGGGGAGATTTGATGACTGGATACCCACAAGAAGGGGAAATCGGGATTTATTTTCTGGGTCACTAATACTAATGGGTCACTAATGTCACTATTAGAAGGCTGGAGACACTAAAGGGGGAATATTGGAGGGCTGGAGACACACAAGAGGGGGAAGATTGCATGGCTGTTAACACACAAGGGGGAGAGTAGATTGGATGGCTGAAGACACACAAGAGAGAGGGGAGATTGGATGGCTGAAGGCACACAAGGGGAGTGGGGTGGCTGAAGACACACAAGGAGAAGGGGAATTGGATGGCTGAAGACACATACAAGGGGGGTTGGATGGCTGAAGACACTCAAGACGGAGGGGAGATTGCATGACTGTAGACACACAAGGGGGAGGGGAGATTGCATGGCTGTAGACACACAAGGGGAAGGGGAAATTGGATGGCTGAAGACACTCACAAGGGGGATTGGATGGCTGAAGACACTCCAGAGGGAGGGGAGATTGCATGACTCTAGACACACAAGGGGAAGGGGAAATTGGATGGCTGAAGACACTCACAAGGGGGATTGGATGGCTGAAGACACTCCAGAGGGCGGGGAGATTGCATGACTGTAGACACACAAGGGGGGGAGATTGGATGGCTGAAGGCACACAAGGGGAGTGGGGTGGCTGAAGACACACAAGGGAAGGGGAAATTGGATGGCTGAAGACACAGAAGGGGGATTGGATGGCTGAAGACACTCAAGACGGAGGGGAGATTGCATGACTGTAGACACACAAGGGGGAGAGGAGATTGCATGGCTGTAGACACACAAGGGTGAGGGGTGATTAGATGGCTGATTACAGGCAAGAGAGAGTTTACATTGGATGGCTGTAGACACACAAGGGGGTGAGATTGGATGGCTGTAGACACACAAAAGGAAGGGGAGAGTAGATGGCTGAAGACACACTAGGGAGAGGGGAGATTGGATGGCTGAAGACACACAAGGAAGAGGGGAGATTGGATGGCTGAAGACACACAAAGTGGGGGCAATGTCACAAATGACAAAAGAGGAAACATAGATACAGAAGCTAAAAGATAAAATCATAGGAGATTCTTAATAGATATTTGAAAAAACAGGAACAATGTCATATGTACATAGAAGTCTTATTCTGATTGAAACCTTTCGGGGAAGTTCCTATTACAATGCACATAAAAAGAGTCAGCAATCAAGCAGTCCCTACATTTTCTCCTTTGTATGTATATCCTTGGTTGTCTGAGCCGGTGGAGGGTCAGACACATAGTGAAGTCCCAGGAAGCTGGTAGCTGAAGTATCAGAGGCACACAGCAGAGTTTTACTGGTAACAGGGAAAAGGTTGCTCCTCACTGGATCACTGACGCGTTTCAAGACAGCTGGTGACCCTTTCTCAATGCTCAGCAGGGGGGGAGATTGGACCTAGTGAGGTGTGCAATTGTGGGAAGGTGTCACTGGATAACAGTAAGCACTCACAAGGCTGCTATGCTTTGTATTGTGGTTACAAGTATGGAGCCTGATCCAGACTTAATAATGACAGCTAATTTACGCACACAGCATGTGCAAATCCGGCTGTGGAACGCAATGCACATGCACGCGACAGATATTACGTATCGTAACTCTGATCGTACATAACTTGTATGTAACTCCGTACAATAGGGTGAACATCCCTACGCAAGCCGATTATATGCATTGTGGGCGGAGGGAGGCGTTATGGGCGGGGTTAGGCACTTATGTACGACAAGGCGATATGTACGACCAGAGGTATGCGAGGAAAAGCTAAGGCAGGTTATGAACACGTAAGTCAGCTAAGTTACGTACGTGGGAGGGGAGCGCATTATCCTTTACCGTGCGTAACTCGGGCACATTTGCGTACATAACATGTCCCAGATCCAGAACAACGCTTGTGAGCGGATTTACGCGTGGCGGAGACGTAAAATCGCCTTTTGGTAAGTACTGCGCATGCGCACCATAGAAAATACACTCAGTAACGTAGCGTAATTGTGAACGTATGGGCCATTCACGTATGTGTCACTTAAATACTTACGTGTGGGCGTGCCAATTTAACGTGAGTCAAAAATACGTCTGAAATACGTTAAGTAGGCGGGGTTTGTATTTAAAGTGTACAGTATGGGCCCATACATACGTGTGCGGATCACTGCGGTTACGTTGCCAAAAGTTAAGGTAGGGTTTGAAAAGCGGATCTTGACAAAATACGTACGTTCAAGGGGTGTGCCGAGGGGAGTGTATAGAAGGCACACGTAAATACGCTACGCGAGGAAACGTACGGCAAACGTAGTTCTGGATCTACCCCCATGTCTTTAAGTCAGGATCACACCTGTGTTTATTGTATAGTGGTCACAAGGATGCAATCTGCATTGTATGGCGTTCTCTAGTGTGTAACCAGCACGGGTTATTACTCACCACTTGACGCAGGTCAAGAGCTTTCCCACAACACTGTGTATTTTTATGCCATTTATAAAAAACAAGACGCGGCGTCCATGTCTTGTGTCTGGCTTACCATAGCGTGTTGTGTTGATACGCGCTACATTACCTCCATCTATTCTTCCTGCTAATGCAAGTGGAAAAATGATTACAGTAAATAAAACGGCTCCTTGCTTATCTTGGCTACCAGTCTAGGCACAGTATAAAAAGAGCACAAAAGGAATATTATTTACACAGGCCTTTGATAGCCCGAGCCAAGTCCAGCGATTAGACAGCCTTAATGAATGCCCTCCCCTAACCGCCAGGAGGGAGATCACATGACATGAGATTAGAACCGGGAGTCCAGCCACCAGGCTCTGTAGGGAGGTCGGGTATGGTACAGATACTCCTAGCGGCACTGGGAGGGGGAAAGAGGAGGGAAGACCCAGAGCCTGAACAGCTATATACACATGAACCACAGTTTAGCACATGTCGCTCTCTCCTCCTGGCCTGGTTTCACAGACGGGCTGTGCGGGTACCCATTCCATTTGGTACAAAATACTCTGCTCCTCAGTTTCCAACTGTCAGTTACTATGGTAACCACCTTTGTTGAAGAGGTAAATTGTTTTTTAATGTATCAGTGAAGTCATTTCACCAGGTGAGAGACAATTGTAAGCTCAGGAGTGGATTAAATTGTACCAAATGGAATGGGTCATGTTGGAGGGTCAGACCTAGCTATCATATCTATCTAGTACAATCTAAACGATGGCATCTGCATTGGTTGCTATGGGCAACCCCTCCACTTTTACATTTCAGAAACTTTATTAAATTCCCCCCCCCCCCCTTAGACACAATGGGGCTGATCCAGACCAGACTTACGGCTGAAAAGCCGTTCTGCGCATGCGCCAGATGTTGGCCGGCGTAACTACGGCAACGCCCGACCCATAGTATCAGCGTAGTAACAGCTGAGGGGGCGTTTCTTGCCATTCGTGAAAATGGGGTAGATCCAGAACTACGTTTGCCGTACGTTTATTCGCGTAGCGTATTCTCGTGTGCGTAAATTCTATACACTCCCCTCGGCACACCCCTTGAACGTACGTATTTTGTCAAGATACGCTTTCCAAACCCTACCTTAACTTTTTCCAACGTAACCGCAGTGATCCGCACACGTACGTATGGGCAAGACGAATTTACGCAGCTAAGCACACCCATACTGTACATTTTAAATACAACCCCCCGCCTACTTCACGTATATCAGACGTATTTTGGACGCACGTAAAATTGGCACGCCCACACGTAAGGATTTACGTGACACATATACGTGAATGGCCCATACATTCACAATTACGCTACGTTAATGTGCGTATTTTCTATGGTGCGCATGCGCAGTACTTACAAATACGCGATTTTACGTCTCCGCCATGCGTAAATTCGCTCCGAAGCGTTGTTCTGGATCTGGCCCAATGTCCGCGTCCCTCTTATCACCACCGTAAACCGTGACTTCTGCCGTCACGGTTTCATTTCTTGTATTGTCTGGCGTTCCACAGGGGAAAGCAATAAGAAAGTCCAAAACGCGTGTCTACCCGGCGCAAACATTAACCCACGATTTCAATAAGGGCGACCGAGATTTCATTCCAGATCAACACGTTGTAGAGAGATAAACCCGGATAATTTGCTGTAACATTGGCCCCCAGGACACAAAATTGCACAGAAACAAGCTTTATAAATTAAATTGAAAGATGTTCGTGAATCCGTGTAGAGGGAATAAGACCTAGAGGCCAAGAGGTGCGTAATCAGATCAGAGGTGTATCAGTAATCGCATCCCGCCTCCTGCTCCAGATAATGCAGGCGCTGAATTACACGCTGATGGAATGAGTGTAATCTCTTTAGTGCAATCCAGCCCAGAAGCATTTGTACTCACAGCTCCACCTGCGCTAATGTGGTTATATGATAATAAATGACAAACGGACGCAGGATACAGATCAATAGATGTGAGCAGAACCAGGAAAGTCATTGAGCTGTTAATAAACTATGTCTTGGAGGTGGATATTTCTGGATCTAAATCATTATTTCAGCATAAAATTATAAATAATAATCTGTGACATTACTGAGAACGCAGCCTATCCAGTGACTAGGAGCCAGTGACATCGGCCCTGATTCAGAGATTGAAAATAAGAACTTAAAGTTACACCTGGGCTAAAACATGTTGATTTCAGGGGAGTCAAATTTCATTTGTTGCAACAGTATTATAGTTAAAAGGTGATGTTTCCCAGCTCAAGTCTAATTAGCAGTTTAAAAGTGAAGCTGATCAGGTGTCTGTGTGCAATAAGTAAAAGCAAAGCATTCTCCCTGCATGCATAGAATAACATTAACTTGACTCCCCCTGAAATCAACATGGTTTTGCCCAGGTCTAACTTTAAGTTCTTATTTTCAGCCTCTGAATCAGGCCCATCATTACTGAGAATGTAGCCTATCCGGTCACTAGGAGCCACTGACATCACTACTTAGAATACAGCCTATCCAGTCACTAGGAGCCACTGACATCACTACTTAGAATACAGCCTATCCAGTCACTAGGTACCAGTGACATCACTGAGAATGCAGCCTATCCAATCACTATGAACCAGTGACATCACTGAGAATCCAGGCTAGCCAGTCACTAGGAACCAGTGACATCACTTAGAATGCAGCCTATCCAGTCACTAGGAACCAGTGACATCACTGAGAATCCAGGCTATCCAGTCACTAGGAACCAGTGACATCACTTAGAATGCAGCCTCTCCAGTCACTAGGACCCAGTGACATCACTTAGAATGCAGCCTATCCAGTCACTAGGAACCAGTGACATCACTGAGAATGCAGCCTACCCAATGATATCATCACAAATGGAGGCCAGGGATAGTACACAAAATGCTAAAGGGTCCTGGTTAAAAGAGGCACAGAGTGAGAAGCACAGAGAAAAAGGGAAAATGCAGAGTAGTTATTGCAATATTACCCGTGGCCAGCAGGTGGCTGTCTTCATACCTTTGAAACGCCCGAGTCTTTCCTCCATGGTCTCTGCTTAAGCTGTAACAGGTGAGCGGATTACTTTGTGATACTTCGTTCTCTCTTCTGCTTTGTTCAGTTGGACAGCGACGCGGTGCTGATTACCGAGCTGAAACAGCGCACTTGCTCTGCGCCGCCCGCCACCCCCGTCTACGAGGACCCCTATGAACGCTCGCTAAAGTACATGGAGAAGCACAACATACTGCAGATATTCCAGGTGAGCGGGATCTGGCGGCCTCTCCCTCCCTTAAAGTCTACCTGACGTAGCCGCGCATTTCCTTCTACACTGAAGAGCCCCACCCGTGTGCGTGCTTCTACTCTGGTCATGCGCAGTGCGGTGATACGCCAGGCTGTCCGGAATACGCGGAGCCGTAGCTAAAAATTTTAGCGCCAGGGGCAAAAATGGAGAAATGTCGCGGAATTTGAGTTCGTAACCAGTTCGGGGGTGGAACTATCATTGCTGCAACGGCATCAGGGCCCATGCTGTTACAAGCGGTTGCGTTCCCCGCATAGAATGAGGGATTTCTGAAAGTTCCTTTTCAGATGTTCCTATTTTGATTACCCCTCTATTTGAGAATTTTTTTTTCAAAATGGGTGAGTATGCTGATCAGGAGGGTGAGGGTCAGGCTCCAGGGGAGGGAGGGTTAGGGTCAGGCTGCAGGGGAGGGAGGGTGAGGGTCAGGCTGCAGGGGAGGGAGG